>JAZHYW010008847.1:0-50819 GCA_037355805.1 Ixodes ricinus | reverse complement strand
ACAAACGCCTTTACTTTTCTTCTTATTTGACGATTGAAAAGGCTGCACTACTTGAAATAAGGGTGCTGAAAGGGTGTAGCCATGGGTGTATAAGTTTCCGGAACAACCTTTTTGACATCCTCAAAGGTGTAAAATTTCTAGATTTGCAGGCTATCGATGCGGACAACTTCTTTAGGATCAAAAGAGGGATCACAACGGCTCTAATGACTATACTTCATACTCCGCTGACGCCTTTGCGAATGCATCGTATCGACAACGGGTATCGTTATGGTAGGTATCGCCACGATCTACTAAAACTTTAACTTTCCATTAACTGTTTCTTACTGACATCCAAAAGCGAAGGAAGCTATTCATCGTAACACGAAACAAAAGTAATGAACGAAGGACGGAGGCCGACAATTACGACACAACTTTCCAACTGGTAGCCACAGATGAAGCGCTCCGACGCGCCGCTGAATCTTCTAGCTGTTCCCGAGGGAAAACAGAGAGAAGGAAATAATTCATCGGGCGGAGAGAGAAAACAAGGACGTAGAAATATGGCCAAGGGCACTTGGTCTTAAGAACGAAGAAACATTTTGAAAGTATCACTGGAAATATTTCGCACAAATAATACAGAAATAATTGAAATAATTTACACATAATTCATTACTACTCGTAAAAAAGTAGTAATTTCAATATATTACTTTTTGTATTTTGGTAATTTGTAAGATAATTTTACATTTTGGCAGTATTCAGAAAGCTATAATTAGGAACGTACAGCTTAAGCTTATGAAGTGTAATTTTGCCAACTCTGTTTCAGAGGAACTGTCTTTCCTGAATTTCCCTCGAAACGGCGTCGGGTGTCTCTCGTGCACTTTAGAAACTTCCGGCGACGCTCGGATGTTCATCTGAAAGCGCGTCTCAATATGGATATTTGCGAAATCAAGCACAATGTTCGGGGTGCTGGAAACGCGGGGGTTTCTGCCGGGGAGTAAAGTACTAACTTCCGGCATACGGCTCACTCGCACGGCCGTCTGCTCGGGCAATTAAGGCGGCTCGCACCGAAGCGCTCATTCGGGCCGTCACGTAGAGATGCCAAGAAATGCGTCCGAGGACGGACCCGCTCCATACCCCGTTCACTCCTAAGCTGACAGCCCAGTGGGACCTATACGCGCCCGACGGACCAATCAGCACATTGTTTCCTCACCCCATTCTTACGCGTGTGATGGGCGGGAGAGAGCGATTGTCACGTGGCAAAAGTCGACGTGTGACTGGTCCAACGATATCGTAGTTTTCACCGGCCAGTCAGCTTGGGACTGAAGCAGGCCTGCTTTCCTCGCCGATCGTCGGGCACAGTTGATGTCCCGCGGTTCGTTCAAAGACCGGGAAGCCATCCTACGAAGTCGTTTCTTCTTGCGCTGTGTTTGCAGGAGGTGCGATGAAGGGACGCGCTTGCTTAATAATTAGATTGATAATACAAAGTAGAAAATACGTTCGTTTCTCGGTGGAAGCTGATGCCAGCGATCAAATGTAGCTCTGAGGTACATCCTACACTTGCCTGCACAAGGCAGAGAGAGAGAGAGAGAGAGAGAGAGAGAGAGAGAGACGATAAAATACACATTACCTGCACTACTTCCAAGTTTACCGCGAATAATATGCCAAAAGTTGGTTTATTTGGAGGTGCGCAAGAAAGCGATCACGTTCCTGTCAAATAGTCCATAAATCAAAACGAATCACAACAAGATATATGTACAGAAATCAATGCCCCTGAGATTATCAGCGAGAAAAATTACTCGAACTTATTTCACCTTTTTCGAATTTACTTAGCTCTAAAACTCGGCAGTGTACAGGTGAATTAAGTTTGGGACAATGTACTTCAATATTTGTACACGATCGCTTGTTCTTAGCGTGGACATCCTCCTGCCACTCAGGGCGAGGGAAAGACGAGGATCTTCAAGAAGTGTCCAAGATTCAGCAAAAATCTTGTATTCCTTGCTTTATGACAGATTTCCCGCACACGAAATGTTACCGCTTCTGTTTACATCAATCACTCAAGAGACCTAAGGCATGAGTCGATGACATATTTCAAGGAAATTATACAAATTTAGAAAGGATGTTGTTATTATATTAGAGTAGCTGTCTTATACCAATTCACATTAATTTAACTTTGCGCTATGGTCGCATTTTAGTACAGCCTAAATTTAAAAAAAAAGTATATATATGTTTAAAGAAATTAATATGACATTTTCTAACGACAACGCCATAAAAATTAATAGGAATACAGGGGCAGGGTATTTATTTATGGAAGTTTGCAGCGCCTCGAGGGCATTATCATAGGGGGAGGAAGGGGCGGATATTATATAGTGTAGTAATATATTGTTATTATTACTACATCCGCATGCCGTACTGCTGATGAAATATACAGGGTGTTTGCTTTTAATTCGAACTTCAATAATAAAAAGAGGGGTGAAAGCTAGGCGAGTGCTGTTTTCATCGTGTATTTGCTTTAGATATTAATTGATACATTTTCACGCATTTTAACCCGATGGAACCAGCGCATAAAGTGCCGCAGTCATTTCTATATAGTCATTTTATAGCAATTTTAGTCCCGTGTTCACTACCTAGGCAGCGTGACTTTGATGGTACGCAGACGGCACAAGTGACAATGTGAGTGAAACGACTACGTCACTCTTCTAAGCGTCATGGTGGGCAGGGCTTACGGCGCGCTTTTTGCGTGCAATTTCTAAATTGGGCTAGGAAACGTGAAAATTTATCATCAATTACTATCTCACAAACGATTACATTTTCGAAACTTTTTTAAATTGGTCTTACCTCTAATTGTAATTGCTGTCCATACTGCAACTGCCACATGACCCCAAAGACCAATGATTAAAAAGTTATTTAACAATTGTTAGTTCATTAGTCAACTAATCATGACAATTATCCCTTCATATATCGTCCGCCGAGCCCGATAAATGCATCGGTAAAGAAAGCATTAGTCTAATGTTCACCCCCTTAAAAAAAAAAAAAAAACTGTACGAATTTCTTGGACTTTTTAATACTAATAACAAATAGCGTAGGAGTCTATTTTGGATCTCGTTATTTCAAATGTGCCAATTCTAAGCTTAAGTCTCGCTCGATCCCTTGGCATGTTGATGTGCGCTAATCCACTTTTAACCGTCCAATTTTGTCATCTGTGGAAATCGCGAGTATCGTCGATGTCATAGGTTTACAGTTTTACAAACGCAGACTACCTGAGTTTGTTTAAATGTATCGAAACTTTGAATGTTCCGGAATGTTCTCGCTATGTCTCATGTAGGGTCGTGCAACCGAGACCCCAACGACAATTGCGAAAGATGCCATCGACACTTTTGTGTCGAAACGTTCAATCCAAGCTCTATCCGAATACACTGAATTGTACTTCCAAGGATCTAAATGAATTTACCCAAGAAAAAACAATTCCATTGCCACCCTTTGCAGATTAAAACGAGGTTCTTCTGGCAGAGCGAGCTTGCTAGCGAATATGGCGGATCCGCGCCGAGCGGCGAGCGGATTTTGGAGCCAGGTGGGTGGGGGATGAAATCCGCTTAGCCGTTGGCGGAAAATCTGTATCGGTCCTGAACCTATATCCAGATTTTCCACCGGTGAGTCGGCGACGAGTCGATTTCGCCACTCGAATCCAAAGTCCGCTGGGCCGCCACTGGCGAATCCAACTGCGAATCCAACATGCGTAAACATAGCTACCATTATGTATAACGAATTTAGTCTATTTCTGCATTGGCGAAAAAAGTAGAGGTGTGCGAATATCAAAATCTTTCGAAGCGAATCGAATCGAATAATAAAGGTTACGAATCGAATCGAATCGAATATTTTTCGAATACGAATAGTAGTTTCGAATAAGAACATTTTTGAAAACAAATATTTTCTATTTGATGTGAATTAAGGGGAGACACTGCTCTTTGAGGCAAAAATATACTAAGAAAACTTTTTTTTTTAATTGTGGTTTTTGAAGATTGGCAGGCACTTATCGTCTTGTCCTGAACGATTTTCATTAAATAAGTCTCTTATCTTGAAATATTGTCTTGGAAATGAAGTAAAATGGGTCAGTGGATGTTTTTTTTTAAATATTATTTCAAAGTGGCATATATCTCCACTTGCACATATCTAGACTTCATTTTTTTTTTCTTGTAGTGCACATGACATATGCAATAAGGGGTACAAATATAATAAATAGGGCATCAGGCTTTTTTTAGGTGCCTTTTGGGCACCCTGCAATAAATCAGTTTGAAACTCAAAAGTGTCCTAAAACGTTTATAAAGCATCCTAGGGCTTTAATTTATGCCTTATTGTATTCCACATACCTTTTAGTTCACTCATATATGTTTCTTTTCTTATTTCAGTATTTCAATTTGTCTTAATTCTTCCCAAAAACTTTGCAAATTAGATTTTCAATACTAACAAAACTAATTAGGTTACATGAGACCCAAGTACATATTTGTACTCAGATTGTAATGGCAGATAAGCTATGTAAATTTAATTTGCATTGAATCACAAGTTATATATAAAAAACAAGAATAATCAATTAAAACAAAACTGGAATTTTTTTTAACAAACATTTATGAAAAGGTTAATTTTATTGCAATTAAGAAAAATGTCACACATGTGACCGATAAGAAACAGATGAAATAAAAGATCAGTCAGTAAAACACCATTCCAGGAGTGAAGTTACAGAACGTAAATGAAAGTACAGAAGTGGAGGCGGGTCGGCAAGCTACAACGCAGTCGGTGATCGCGTCGGGGACGAACGCAACTGCGTGGACGTAATCGAAAGTACACAAGCGGTGTCGGGTCGGCAAGCCACAAAGTCGAAGACCGCGTCGCGCAGCTGCACCGACTTTGTGCAAAATCTTTTTACGCGGGTGAACGCAACCACGTGAACGTAAACCGAAGTACACAAGCGGAGGCGGGTCGGCAGGCCACAGCAGAGTTGGAGATCGTGCTGGGGGTATCGGTGGCCGAGTGGTCTAGCGCACACCAGCTCGGAGCACGTGGAGCGAAAGCTCGCGCTGCGGAACCCAGGGATCCTGGGTTCAATCCCCACCCCTGCCCGTTTCGATCTGGATGAGCATCGTACCGGCGTGCGGTCGTGTATCACTACTGCGTGGTGCACGTTAAAGACCCCAGGCTAGCGGTTGTACCGCACTGGCTAAATTGCTCATCTACAGCTGGGAAACTCGTCGCCCCTGGAGGCAGACCAAGTTCTAGGCTCTATAAACATACACACAACCTAATTTGTTTGAGATCGTGCTGATCGTGCACTGCCGCGCAGCCGCCCTGACTTTGCGCTATCTCTTTCTGTGTGCAATAGTGCATCTGCCGATAGAGGGCGACGCAAAAAAGCAATAAATTAAAAATACATCTTTTTTTTTTTCGACGGGAGCAAGTTTCATTTTTATTAGTGAAAACGGGTAGAAATAAATAACAAAAGAAATACCGGCAAACTGATAAACCGGAAAATCAAGCGGAAAATAACACGAGAAAGATATCGCCACATCGCCGATAGCCGAGGTCAGCCATAAATCCATATCCGAATCCATAGTAGTGAGAGTGGTCCGTCGCGTTTGTGCTTACAACGATGCACGTGCCGTTGCAAACTTCATCAAATCTGTCGCAGCGTTTGCGTCACGACCACTTCGCCAACTCCGGAATCCAGACATCATGGCAAGCAGAGGACAGATCGCGCTACCGCAAATAACTTTCCAGTGCATCATATAAAAAAAAAGGAACTTAGGTTGGCTGTTTGGGTTTGTCCAAAAACAAGACAGGGAACTCGACCGCGAGCTGACACTAATTGGCGAGTTCCGCGTTATTCGTAGTTTTCGAAGTATTCGAAGAACTCGAATACTTCGAACAGCGAAAGTGCGAAGCGAATCGAATCGAATAGCAAGCATTATTCGCGAAGTATTCGAAGTTTCGAATATTCGCACACCCCTAAAAAAATGTTCAAGCGTGATAAACGCTTACATTTCGACAGCGTAGAAAATAGATTGTCTTGCCGCCTGAAGACTTTCTGGAACTTCACGAAGCAACATATACGTGACGCTAGCCCCTTATCTGGTCACGTGACTGTTCAGACAGCACTCAGGGTTATTTTTCGGCACCACATGAAGTTGCAAATGCTTTCGCGGATTACTTTGCAACTGTCATTATGGTGGTGAGGATTCTGTTCATCAGAGGGTTGGGCACCTGACTTCTCATGATTTTTTAAATGTTACAAGAGCAGATTTTGTTCCTATCGCAGAGGCGATAAGAAAGTTAGAACCCAAGTCTTCATCTTGCATCGATGGTGTACCAAAATTTGTAATCCTACCTGAAAAAATGGTGAAGCTTCTATTGGCACGAACCATCGCCCCGTTTCCCTGCTTTGTAGTTTTTCTAAGGTTTTTGAAATTGTGCGTAGCCGGATGCTTTTCTCATTTTCGGCAAAAATGATCGTTTTCGTAGCATGGTCTTTTACATGGCAGGACAAAAATATCTGCACTTCTTAACGCGATAGCGTTAAGGAGCACGTGTCGCAGAAGAGCCGGTGTCGGCGTCGGTGCCGTTGTGACGGGAAAATCCTGATTGGTCGATAGGGTCATGATGTCACAGTCACATGACCTCGCGCGGAAAATTTCAAACCCACAAGGCTCACGTGAAACGTGACGTCACGCGCGGAATGAAACGGGATTCGAAACCACGACCCTCGGTTGCGAACCAGACACGCTACTGACTAGGCCACGCAGAGACGCTTTCGCGGCTTGGGAACGAGCGGGAGTTAATATGTTTGGTTATTGCGTTTTTAGATCACTGTGTGCCGCTTGTTGTAGATGCAACTTATTTTGACTGCGTGAGGCATGTCTTGCTTTTGCGCCAGTTATCTCTTTATGGTGTCTGTTCAGAACTGTGTAATCGGTTCAAGAGTTATCTGTCTTTTGGACTAGATAGTGTTCGGGTCGTGACATATATTGTCAAGCGCTTATTTAAACATCAAGCGTACCCAAGGATCAATCCTGGGTCCTCTCTTGTTTTTTGATTTTCACAAATTATGTAGCATCCTGAGAAAAAAAAAGTAAAGCAGCTTTTTTTTTGTAATATTAATGTGTTCAGAAGTGTTCAGTGTCCTCTAGATTGCTAATATGCAACATTAGGTTCTAATATTCCACAATGGTGTAAACAAAATCAGTTATTTCTCAATCATTTAAAAACAAAAAGTGATTTTTTTGTGCCGACGTCATGCGATCAGTAATGATACTTATCATATTGAAGAAAAACAAATCAGACGGATATCACTTGTAAAGGATCTTAACGTGTATACTGACTGCGGCTTAACTTAAAAAAAATGACCGCATCTCCACGTGGTGAATGATGTAGATTGGGGCGAAGCGGCGTCTGCTCTGTTTTCATCCATGTCAGAAAAAGAATGTGTGGTATGGAACGTGGTTATATACGCATTTGAGCATTTGACCGCAGCGCCCTCTCGTCTATAAACGTTGAGCCAATGCATGCAAAGTTTAACGCGATTATATACGCATTTGACCGCAGCGCCCTCTCCTGTATAGACGTTGAGCGGCTACATGCAACGTTTCATCCATGACATCCCCAGCTCTTGAGTTACTACCACATCTCAGAGCCCTTACTCGTCCCGCAGTCGTGGCCGAGTGGTTAAGGCGATGGACTAGAAATCCATTGGGGTCTCCCCGCACAGGTTCCAATCCTGTCGACTGCGCAAACATTTTTTCTTTTTATGTGAGCACGGATTGCCGGCCGGCCGGACGGACGGACGGACGGACAAGGATAGACCCTAAGGAGCTTCGCCCCTAAAAAATCATGTATCTTTTGTTGTCGATTCTGCAATAGTTCTAGGAATTATATCGCGATTGTCTAAATAAAAGGCCCCATTCTTTCGTACATCTTTTCAATTCTTTAGTTGTTTCGAGGCTTGAATTTGACTCTGTAATTTGGAACTCTATCTGTAACTCAGTCCTTAAACATTCAACATCTGCAAAAAAGACTCGTTAGAATTGTTTGGTATAGATGGATTGAACGGCGTGTATATTATGGCTACGAATGCCTTTTAAATAGATTTTCGCTGCAGCTTTTATCGCACAGAAGGACAATCTGCGATTTAGTATTCCAGCATAAGATTATAAATGGTACCATTGATGCTATGTGGCTTGTTAGAAAAATCAACTTTCATGTTCCTAGCCGCACTACGAGACAGTTTACCTGCTTTCGTGTTCGTTCGCCATGGAGTACCTCACCACTTTCTCGATTACAGGCATTATAAAACAATATTGTGCCACCTTACGCTGACATCAATTCATCCATTTCGACATACCGCGACCATTTGTACAAACTTTAGGTCACTTCATAGAGTGTCGATATATTTTTCTATATATTTATGTATATTTATTTTCATTTTGAGTAGAATTATTTTCTTACTCGTTTTGAGTTTCTGATAGCTTACCTTTGATGTTTTATTGTTTCTACTCCTCATTTTTTACTTGATGTTTTTAGTGTTATGTCTGTTCGTTTTGCTTTTTCGGTGCACCTAACAGAAGGCCATATGGCCGTCTTAAGGCACCCGAAAATAGGGAATATTACATTGTATTAAATTAGTACTATATTATATGTTATATTAAAATCAAACACCCTATTTATCATTACTACTATTATTATTTCAAATCAGTTTACAGCGATAGCGAAAATACTTCCTGCAATGATACTCCCTGCACGGGGCTTGGCAATATGCTGAACTCTATCACGACTGATCAAAACGCTATTCTGGAGTGTATTAAAAAAAAAAGCCAAAACTGTCAACTGGACGATGACGAAATACCATCAGCCATAATTAAAACCTACCACAGAAGTATTAGTCCCATTCTAAGTTAAATAATTACACTCAGTTAAGTCAAGTGTATTTTCTGTAACGTGAAAACTGGCGGTAATCGTTCAAATGCACAAGTCAGCTAGAAGAGGCGGGGACCCATCAAATTATAGACCTGTTTATCTCCCTGCTCGCTTTCAAAGATGTTTTCCTTTTTAAATGGCTGTTCATAGCTAGCTCTTCATCGTTTTAATATAAAAGTCTATTTATACATATAACCAACACGGCTTTGTTTCTGGCAGATCGACAACCACTCATCTGGTCACTTTTACATCAACGGCCTCTCGTATGTTATGCAAAGCCAACTAAATGTTGTTTATGTTTATTTCGACTTCAGTGCGGTTTTTGACCTGGCCGACCGAAGAATATCGATATCTAAGCTTTCTCACTATGATGTCTGTGAACAGACGCTCGCAATGTTAAAGAGCTACCAACTGGACAGGGAAGGTTTCGTTCGAGCTGATCATTTAAATTCCACGACATACAAAATAAACTCAGGCGTGCCTCAGGGCTCTGTTTTAGCATGGTCCCCTCCTATTTTCTATGTTTGTTATTGATGTTGATTGTCATTTCGTCATTTCGCATTTAAATTTCTTACAGTATGCTGATAATATTAAAATATACCGCAAAATTAAAAAAGAAACAAGAAAAACTAAACGATTGCGTGAGGCTCCACGGCGACAGAAGCTCATCCAACAATTGGTGTACAGCAAACAAGCTTTTTTAAATCGTCCAGAAACTAAAGTGATGACGTTTTCTCGCAAAACTCAGAACGCCTCCTTCTTTATCGTATTCTTGAAGACTTACGGTCTCCAGTGAATGGCATAAAATATATCGGCGTTACATTTGATTCGAGCCATCAATTTGATGACAAACGTAAACCAAGTAGTGGGAGCGTCTTTACGAGCCCCAGGAAAAGCATGTCCCTTAACAAGAAAATTTAACAACCCATCTGCCTTTCTGAGATTCTATTGTTTATTGAGTCGTTCCGTTAAAATACACGTTAGTTGTATGGAATGGCATCTGCAAAACTAACTCGTTAAGAATAGAACGTGTGCTAAGAAAATGCACCTCCAAGTTTAAACATCGTTATTTGAATGAGAATGAGCATCACCTGAAATATGAGGCAGTGCTAAGACGTGCGAATTCACTTACTTTATATCAACATCGGGAGAAAGCAGACTACTTGTTTCTTTACGAAACTCGGCATCGCTTGATTACTTTTCCGGGTCTCTTGTCTGAAGAGTGTGCCATTTAGGGACCCGCGAGTGTCTAAATGGCACAAAGTGACATTTTATGCTGCTATAAAGCTTAACTCAACCCAATATTTAGACTCTTAGAGTGTTATATGTGTTACACTCCTGCAGTCAGCAGTTTGATAAACAAATTTAACTCCTGTTTGTGTCGGTATAAGTAACATGGATTATTCCAACTGATAGCCTCAAATTTGTCGCCTGTGAAGTTTGTTTCTGTTATATATAAAATGTGTCTACATTGCTGTTCTGAAATACACTGAAATCAACACTTTATGCTTTTCTGTCTTGAAGTCCGCTTCACGCAATGTGTCGAACTTTTGTACTTTGTTGTAAATGACTTCCAATTCACTGCTGTCCCAATCTGACCTGATCATTATTTCCTTATATTCATGCCGTGCCCTCGGACTGTGTTTTCTACTCCGTGTGCAATAGTGTGTGTGCGCATAGTGCGTGTGTGTGTGTGCGTAGTCGATATGTTTTTTTTTTATTGATGCTTTCAGTTTTTATGCGTAATTTGTAGTTTCGGTGTGCCAGCACGAAGCTTTACGGTTATTTCTGGGCACCTAACAAAATTGATTCTCGCTTCTTGAATATATTACTATTATTGTTTTTTTTGTTATTAATATATTATTAAATATTTGCACAATTAGCTGTTGTGGCAGCGTAAATGTTCTACTGTCTGGTAGTTTATTTTTACGAAACAAGATAACAGAAAATGTTTGTATTTCCCAAAGTTGTTTCTAAAATGATCACATTGCGCTTAAACGCTGAGTGGCTCTGGGAGATGAATGTTTTATCAATACCAGTAATGTTTAACGCAAACATTTCAATCTTAATTTTTGTTTTGAAATGTTCAATAACTCTCAACCAGCATTACTTTTATCCCAGAAATTTTAGCATATATGAGTCAGTCATTACTGACAAATTGTACCGCTTAATTTTGAAGATTTTTGAGCCTTTAAATAAAGTATTCTGTCAATAATTTCATCTCTGAGTCGCGTACTGAGGTATCCACCTAACGTGAAAAAATACTTCCTTCAAATCCTCGAAGAACCATTAAAATTTCTACGAAAGAAACGTTTGGGAGCTTTATTTACATTCACTAATATGTTTATTCCATTTATGTGATTGGATAAAATAAACTCATAGGTATCACTAAACATAGAGCTGATTATATTGCATTAAAAATATATTTCCGGTAATTTAGATAAATTTGTGGAAAAAAAAGTAAGGGGATTACACTTCCCAACATTTAGACCACACCAAGGCGTTTTTCTGCACGAATTCACCAGATCAAAAGCAGAGTGCAAACAAATGTCAGACCTATCCTGGATCTGAAATTGGCCGCGAACGAATGTCAGGCCTAACATTTCTTGGTTTCTTTTTCCTCTCTCTGATTGGAAGTTTGTTTCTGTTAAATTTTTGATCCAGTGCCTGTCTAGCCGTGTTCACTACACTTCGGAGCTCCGTATCGAACTTGACGTTTTCGGCCCCGACGATGGATTATCAATTCATCCATCATCGTAGTCGAAAGACAGATTTCGATGGGAACTCTGTCGAGTGCACCATGCCGGCGTGCGGCGCACTTTGACATCCCAGACACGATCGAATGAAAAGTCGGCACCTGCATTTCGGGCCAAACACAATCGCGACATACGTCTCGAGATAAGCTGCATAAGAGATAAGCTGCTATATAAGAGATAACCACATAAAAGACACCTCAGCTTCACGTTATTCAGAGAAATACCTATGATAGTCACACAAATCTGAATTAAATTTTGGATGCCTGCATTCAGTCATTTGTCCCCATCATATTGTCGCGAAGTTAAGCCTACGCGGCTTTGTTGCTTAGTTTTACTTTGTTTTGTGCACAGCTTCGCGAGTTCCCCAGTGTTTCTTGATGGTCCCCCAATAATTGGTTTCTCCAAGGACACCCGCTCTGAAAGTTGAGTCGCACAGTTAGCGCCTTTTCTCATATGTTTACGGCTCCCGACTTTCGGGCCCTCCTGTCTTGGCATCGGGAAACAGGAGAGACACGGTACCCGGAATTTAGAAATGGCTTGCACGTGCTGAATGGGGTTTGCTTTTGGTGCTCTACCTACGTGTTTTGTTTTGACTGTACTTCCGTACCTTTCTTTTCGTTGCTGATTTCTCATGCACGTGACTGCTCCTGTGATCTCCGCATCGGGGGCAGTTTCGACTTCAATGTGACGTTATTCTGATACTCGTGTCTCCTTTGGAATGCTAAGCCTCTGATTGGTTCTAGAGAAACCTCGTCCGATTGGTTTCTTTAATGGCCCCGGAATGCTGCTAAACCCAATATAAGCAGTCACAAAAGGGCCGCAGAGGACGGCGACTAGGAACTCGACGCCCGCGATTACCGTGACCTGAGCATCGCCCTGAACCTGGAATCGAACCTGCACGTCCGACTAGCCCTTCAGCTGTTGAGTGTTCCAGCCGCTAGCTCCCCAACTTTGGACCCATTACGGCTGTGGAGGAGTTTGGCTAGCCCGCCGCTTGTTTGGACTCCTGTTTGTCGAGTTAGGCTGTGGTCGGGGCATCCGCTGATTGTGGGGTCAGGGAGGACGGCAGGAGAAGTCGCAAAGTTTAAACATTTTCCCGAAATTTTTTTGCAGATTGTTTATTGTGTTGCTAAGGAGCTTTGCTGATGTTCAATAAATACAGCTTTTTATATCAAAGTAATTTTATCGAGTAAGAACGAACGACCCAGTTCGCTTCGTGACAATACGTTTCCTATCGGCGTACGCGAGAAGTTGAGAATCCCGTCCACGAAAACCCGTGGGCCGCGAGTTGGACGACAGCCGTGAGGGATCGCTTTCACACGGACTTCAACTTATCTACTAGCAAACGCGACTCGAAAAGGGCGATAAGTCCAGCCCTAGCTACCGTTGCAGGGGAGGACTGCTCCAAGGGTGAAAACGAACCCGATTCCACCGCACGCTCTAGCTGCCCTTTGGGCGACGTTCACTCGGACCCTCAGGCGGACAGGGTTATAGAAACCGGTGCCTCGCCGCGTAATTCGTCTTCCTAAAAAGTCCACCCTGACCAAAAAAAAAAAAAATGTTTTGTATTATTGTGGCAAATGCAGTGGTACCACAGGATGTATTGTGTGTTGCTTCGTGGGGATGTTGCAACGATAGACTTGGTACGCGATTAATGCCTTGACGGCGCGAACAGCAAATCAAAGCCGAATTGGACGTTTAGTGTTTATACAGCGTAAGGTTGGTCTGCCAGTAAGGGGCGACACTTAGTTTACACTGTAGATGAGCAATTTTGCCAGGGCAGTACGGCTGCTAACCTGGGGTCTTCAACGTGCTCACGCAGTAGTGGTACACGACCGCAAGCCGGTATACGACGCTCATCCAAATCGAAACGGGCAGGGGCTCGAACCCAGGATCCCTGGGTTCTGCAGCGCGAGCTTTCGCCCCACGCGCGTCAAGCTGGGTGCGCGCTTTAGCCCACTCGGCGTAAACGGTTAAAATCGTTGCACTGCCCATTTAAGAAGAGGGATGCTACAACGCCTTCACGAAGGGCATTTAAGGCAAAGTAAGTGCGAGGCACGATCTAGACTCTTAATGTATTGGCCTGGCACGAACGCTAACATCGAAGCGATGATTGGGAAGTGCGAAACGTGCCGCCTATTTGCATACAAACAATCCTCTGAATTTCTGTTGAATAGGAGCACACCTCGACAACCCTGGACCCGGGTGGGCGTAGATCTCTGTGAATACGCCCCTAGAAGTTATGTCGTCGCGTGCGATGCGTACTCGAATTATCCAGAGGTTGAGTTGCTTCCAACTACTTCGAGTAGAGGTGTTATCGAAAAGATGTCCAGTATGCTTGCTAGGCATGGTTTTCCGCTTGAAGCATGTACAGACGGTGGCCCGCAATTTACGTCC
The DNA here is from genome assembly GCA_037355805.1 of Ixodes ricinus. NCBI lineage: Eukaryota > Metazoa > Arthropoda > Arachnida > Ixodida > Ixodidae > Ixodes > Ixodes ricinus. Next base: position 36,735 of record JAZHYW010008847.1, on the reverse strand, counting down.
CATGAGTTCAGCACGTTTGCCGGAGTATATGACTTTAGACATGTCATTTCCAGGCCCCTGTTCCAGAGGTCGAATGGCTGGGCGAAAAAGGGCGTGCAGGTCATCAAGAGGTTGTTAAAGAAAACCAAGAACGCAAGCGAGGGCTTTTGGATCGGACTTCTAAACTACCGGACAGCCGCTTTCGAAGATGGGAGATGTCCTTCGGAACTCCTAATGGGACGGGCGCTGAGGAGCCAAATTACAGACTTGAGTGTGCCCGCCTCCTCAGAGGTACAAAGCATGTCCAGAACACGAATCTCCGCCGTGAGCTCCAAAATTTGCAGCGAGGAGACGTGGTGCGAGTACGAACCGGCAACAAATGGAGCAACACTGCACAGGTTCAGGAAAGCGTAGCACCATGGTCTTACAGGATACTTACAGAACATGACGAAAAGATGTGTCGTAACGGGCAGCAGGAAGACTCCTGAAGAATTTCAGCAAAGTACCGAGCTTTAGGAGACAGAACTGTAAGTGCTAGATCTGGCAACGGAGGACGAACCAATACATCTAACCTTACCTGGAGTATTGACACAACCCGAATAAACCTCGAGCAACGGAGGGCAAGTAAGTAAATACAACCTCACCTGGAGTGTCGACACGACCAAATGAACCTCCGGCATTGGCACTTCGTAGGCCACGAAGAATGATAAAAGCACCGACGCGACTTTCTTACGATGAAGACTTTAGACAATTTTCATAGCTCCAATATCTGTACTTATGTGTATTTTCGTTGTTTTCTCTTTGTTACGATAAATGTTCCGCTCATTCAACGGAAGAAAGATGTATCGGCAGTGGCACGTTGCTCTGGCGGCACGAGACCAAAAAAGATAAAGTGCCCTAATAAATCTTTCGAATTGTTCCAATCTACGTCGATGCTGACTCATATTGGAAACAGGACGGACACGATGGAGGCAGGGAGATGGTTCAAATCGTTAAATGTTCTTAAAGTAAGGAGATAAAAATTAACTACGAACAAGGAAGCTGAAGTTACTATAATTCTGTTCCCCCTACACTTACAGCGCGGAGGAAGCTAGGCGCTCGTGGGAACAGTCGTACCCACGCGTAGAGAGCGGTATCACAGTGATTTAAGGGAGGCGAGTGATTTGTCCGGCGAACGTCTACTGCTTTTCCCGCACTGACAGCTTAGAGCTGAGGGAGGGAGGCGCATTAAATATAATAATTTATTTTCTTTGATGCTACGAAAAAAAAAACTCTAAACATATAGTAGTAGAACTGGGACGCTGCTATGCGTTTTTGGCTCGTGCAAGCTTTAAGCAACCTCTTCATAACCTACACGAATATCGACGAGCCATCCAGGCATTTCTGCGATGACGCAGCAATATATTCCATAATAGCAGAAACGAAATCAAAGTGGACTGGAACCACAGCATATGCATGAAATGGTTGATAGAATAATAATTAAAAGGTTAGACAGGCGCGAACTGAAACAGGACGAAAAAAGACACACGTACGACATGGACAAGCTCCTTTTAACCTTTTAATCGATATGTGCCAACTAGCCCCAACCAAAGTTTTATTGATAGGATAATTCCACGTTTTGTACCCTGTCGACTTCACCAGGTTCTGACCAGAGTTCTGGTCAGAACCTGGTCATTGTAGCACATGACCAACCAGGTCGGTTGGTCATGTGTTACAATGGAAGCGGTGCGAATGACTAGGTGGGCTGAGTGAATATCCCCTTGATTACACAAATAGTTTTGACGTCATCACAGTGATATCGAACACAGACTGGACACGAGCGCTGTGTCAGCGTTCGGCTGGTCCTCGCGTCCAATCAACGCGCCGAAGTACGCTCGGTGTGAGGCTCTGGGCGGCCCAAGAGACCCAGATCACTAAGCGTTCCACGCAAGCGTCGACGCCGCCGTAACTGTAGTTCATAGAAGGCAGGCGCCAATCTCGTTGGCGCCATTGCAAGAGACCGCTCGTGCCGCCTGGTGCCTCTGCTCGCGCAGACCCTCAGCGAGGTTGTCGCGCTTGCGGAAAGACTACAGATCCCACGATCGTGCATGGACGGCAATGGTGGTGTAATGAAACTGGCTCAATTAGGTCGATCTTTTGCGGGGTTTGTGTCATTCTGAAGTGCTGACGTTCCTTGGAGGTAGAGCAGCTTAACAGAGGCTTTGATTATCCTATGTGGTGTTGACTGAGTGACACACTGCTCCGTGTACGGTGGCAGAATTTCGAGAGTAGTCCGCTCCCTGCCTCCCTATAGAGTCCTCCCGACGATTCAGCGATGAAAAACTCTTTTCGCCGCATGATTCATGCTTTACATCTAAGCTCACTGGTACATGCCTAGATCCACGTCATCGTACCTCTTTGCGAAATTGTATGCTGGAAGAAATTGCGCGATCGCATTTACAGTTCGACGTGGATTGAGGCCTATGGTGGACGGTTTCCGCGGGCATTTTCGGGACCCAAAAGAGAATTGTGAGTGCTGTTTACGGTGTCGTTCGTCTGTACTCCGTTTCAGGATGTGTTGCACAGAACGGCCACTCCTGGAACGCGTTCGTTTTACGAAAAACAGACGAACGCCGCTGCTTCATCTTGCGTCGGCGGAACTAGGGTGGAACTAGAAAAGTAACTCGCTAGTTCGCTTTCCGGTAGGATCGGAGTGTTCTACCGTCAAGGTTCTACTAGGGTTCTCATTAGTGATGGGCCGAACTTTTGCCGAATCGAAAGTTCGGCGCCGAATCTTGGGATTCGGCAAAGCCGAACTTTTGCCGAACTTTTCTAAAGATTCGGCAAAGATCAGCAAATACATTGTTACCAGACTTGACGTTGATATTTTGTTTTTTCTGGCGAAAAAAGGTTTTATGTTGTATTTTTCTTAACTTAAATGCAACATGTAATGCACTATTGGCACAGTTATTACTAAATAAGGTGATATTCTACAAGATAATTGTATCGGTGTTGTTTTTGTGTGTTTACTGGCAATTTTAGTGACTTCTTGCAGAAGTGGCGTGACAACGAGGTTGGGTAGTAGCAACGTTGGGTCAGTAGCAGCGAGCGCAGTCACGAATCACGCTACGAGAGTTTCGGTTTTGAGGCCTCATCAGCGCAAGCCTGCAAGTGTGTGTGGTGTAAATACAAAGGCAATAACACTGCGTTTTTACTTTCTCTGGGAGTCACCGTTTCGTGCGCGAAAATGAATGCAACGGTTACTGAGCCTTCACCAGAAAAGATAACAATATTATTGTCAATATGCATGTTTTTCGATTTGAGTCACTTGACGTCAGCTTTGCATGAAAGTGTGCGTCCCATATTCACAACGTCTCGTTTTTAACCTTTAAAATGCCGGTTTCTGGTGTTAGGACACACACGGACGTTTAGGAAGATGGGAAGAGTTAGGAATGTCGGATGTGCAACGTCGAGCACAATAGTTCTGTGTTTAGTTTTATGTAGATACATGAAAACCGCGAAATAACGCTAATTAAAAAGCAATATTATTTTGTTTTGGCACAAACTTCTTGTGAGCCGAAAACAGGATTGTTATAATTGCAAGGAGTGCTTTAAAGTAATTGTGAGTCAATGCTTCAACTACCTCGTTGCATCACTAAAAAGGTCAAATGAAAATTGCGTCATCCAGAATGTACCGCATCATCTGTCACTTGCGCAGTGGACTGCGTAAATTACTGGTCGATCTTCTGTTCTTGAGGCAGAAAATATTGAAGAGAACCACACTCGCAAAGGCTCACAAACGCACAGTTACCGTGTTGCCTACTCCCACACCTCGCCGTAACCGCTGGTTGTTCTACACTGTACGATGGTAACTACACGACCGCACGGCGTCCATTTGCAATCCATGGCCCCGTCGCGTTCTCGCGCGTGCGCAGACATTTGCCGAATTTTTGCCGAATCTTTGCCGAACTTTCCTTCAAAAGTTCGGCATATGCCGAACTTTGCCGAATCTGAAGTTCGGCAGATTCGGTCCATCACTAGTTCTCGCGAAACATCGTTGCTGTGTCCTTGGTAAGAATTCGTATTAAGAACGGCGTAACCTCGTATGTGTGCATTAGCGTCGGTGGGACCTTGGAGCATTATGAATGTCGAATGTTTTCAGAGCGCAGCTCTTAGGCGCCCGTTTCCGGCTTGAGCGGCATCGCCGTCGCCGTCGGCGTAACCGCGCGTTGCATCATAGGACGTTTCCCATAATGACGTCACACGTGACGTCACGAGGGTCACTAGGGTCACGAGTGACGTCACGAAGGTCACGACGAAGGTCACGGCCTTCAGTGAAGGAAAACGTGAAGGTCACGACTTCACGAGACGTTCCACGAGGTCGCTTAACGAGTGACGTCACGAGGTCACGAGCGACGTCACGAGGGGCGAGGAGAGGAGGAGGGGGAGTGACGAAGAGGGGTTGAAGAGGAAGTGAGGAGGAAGAGGAGGGAGGAGAATGAGAGGAGGAGGATGGACGACGAGGGAGGAGGAGAGGCATACCTCCTCCTCCGTACTCTCCCCTCCTCCTCCTCAAGTGCTGCGCTCTAATTCGGCATTACAGGGAATCGTAAACGTCTTTCATTTTTTTGTTGCGTTATTTTGTGCTAAAGCCGAGGAGGCCCTCGTGTTGATTGGTTGTTTGTTTATGAGTATCAGCAGCGGATGAACCTGTAGTGATAGCTGGCAGCAGCAAGGGGTTGCCTTGTACATTTCCTTTTTCCTCCTCCGTCTGTAGTCTCCGCAGCGTCTGATTTTACCAGCTGACCTCTTTCGTCTGGATGCACATTTCTGCGACTAGCAATGGCCGGGAAGAATAATAGCCCATAAAAATGTCACGTCCCGTCGAGCTGCTGCAATTGTTTTCCTAGGTAGAGATCATGCAACTGCATAACAGAGGGGTCCCCCGTCGCTTTAGGGCAGAATGTTTGTTGTACGGGTTGTGTGCGTGCGTGCGTGCGTGCGTGCGTGCGTGCATGTTTGCGCGTGCGGGCGTACACGTGCGTGTGTGTGTGCGTGTGCGTGTGTGCGTGTGTGCGTTCGTGTGTGTGCGCTTGCGTGTGTGTGCATGTGTGTGTGTGTGCGTGTGCTTTTTCTAGTCCGTTGGTGGGAGAGGACGCGAGCCACAAAGAGTGTTCTTTGATTGAACCGAACTCTCAGGTGCTTGAGCCAGCAGCCAGCACAGGGATGCGACAATCTCATCGAGCTCAACAACAGTCCACAGTGTGTCCTCGAGTGCTGTTCAGTCGTAAAGAGAGCTTAGATAAATTAGTCATTGAGAAGAGTAGAACCAAACTTTTCACAAAGCTGTCTTTAGGTGGTGCGGATTATTATTCAAACTTTTGGAGTGTAAATTCCCCCCCCCCCCCCCCCCCAAAAAAAAAGCAAGGAAACAACACGTGGAATGCACAAGAGGAAAACGGAAACAGTCTAGTTGACACTGCTACACATAGATGGCACCCAAGGAACAAAAAACCTCAGAGTTACTCTACAAAAAGCGTCTTCGACGTGAACACCCGAAAGCAGATCCAGAGGATGCAGGAACGTGTAGTATTGTCGATCTTTAGTGGAGCGTGCAGAGACGGTTTATTTCTGTTTTCCTGTTTGTGCACAGAAATAACACGTTTTGTTTTCTTATTTTTTTTAAGGAAAAACTACGCTCTAGAAGTTTGAGCATGATGCATATTAACCGCAGAAGACACCTTTGTGCAAAGTTTCATTGCACTCCGTTCATTGACTTATTATACGACTTTTTTCTTGCGGCTGAGCAGTGCTCGCGAGAAGACGCATGTAGAAAGTGCGACGTGCGCTGAAAGTGAGACTCGACATGGCAGAAGCCGACGGCATGAGGGACCAGAGTTTGCGCACGCACGCCTTGTAGTCATGCGTTTCTGGTGTGGGTTGGTTTTGGGATTTTTCCAAGAATATGAAACAAGAGTCACATTCTGTGACACCCGAGCAGGGTACGTCAGCGGCGGGAAGACGACGAGAGGAATAGTTCCTTTTTATTTCAAGCTGTTTAGAACTGGATTTGCTCACGATCGCGGAGCCAAATGTACCCTAGTACTCTATCCTACGAGAAGAAAGTGCCAGCAAAGGAACTTGGAGTGACAACTTTTCGTTTCAGCGAGCGATAGTAGATCACGCGACAGGCTGGCAGTGTGTCCTGACTCCAGGCAAATACTGTTACACTAGATATCGTTTTCTCTGTTGTTGTTTTTTTAGTCGGTCTAAATATAAATAGTTTTTTTTTTTTGTTTTTTTTAAGCTTTCCAGATTTGTTTAAAAAAACGTGAAAGTTACACTTATGCGGTTTGCAGTGAGTTATACGGCCAATGAGGAATCGGTGGCCGAGTGGGTTAGCACACGAGCTCGGAGCATGTGGAACGAAAGCTCGAGCGCTGCAGAACCCAGGGATCCTGGGTTCAATCCCCACCCTTGCCCATTTCGATCTGAATGCGTACCGGTTAACGTAGCAGCTTGGGCGAGTTGGTTGCACATTACGACACACACCACAGCGCACTATAGCAAACAACACTCACTCCAGACACACGAAAAATAAAGCAAAATTCAAACAAACCGCGCTGACTGACAACTCTTTTTATATAACTTTGTCTTCTTCAACCTCTAGCAACACCGAATTTCCCAAATCACGCGCTCCGATCTCCTAGATGCCTAAGATTTTTTTCTCTTTTTCTGTCAGGTGTAAAGAAGGTGTACTAATACAGTTGTTAGAATTCCTGGCGATATGTTCTGCTTCGATAATTTCTCGAGTTAACTGGTTACTGTTCCTACCTAAAATTGTACAGGATGGCAGGTGAACGACGCACCCACAATCACGGCAGTGTATGCCTAGATGCCCTGAGTTGGCTCTGGTGCTGTTGGTTTTGTGTTCCCGGAGCCTATCGTTAAGGCATCGTCCGGTCTGACCAATGTACACTTTCCCGCACGAAAGGGGAAATGAGTACACCACTCCATCGGCACACTCAACGATCCTGTTCTGATGATTATCGATAGCAGCAGAGTATCGTTGAGAATCAAAAGACAAGCGGAACATATGTCACACCAAGAGCCAGAGAAAGATCTACGAGACCTGTCGTTCTTCCCTACTTCCACAGGTTCTCCCATGGCATCAAGAAAATCGCTAACAGGTTCAACATCAATGTCGTCTTCACTGCACCCAATAAGCTTGGCAACTTGTGTAAACAAGTCAACTCGCCTGATTCCCACCGAACAGTCTGCTGCACCAAAAACCATCAGAACAGGTTCGTTGAGTGTGCCGATGGAGTGGTGTACTCATTTCCCTTTCGTGCGGGAAAGTGTACATTGGTCAGACCGGACGATGCCTTAACGATAGGCTCCGGGAACACAAAACCAACAGCACCAGAGCCAACTCAGGGCATCTAGGCATACACTGCCGTGATTGTGGGTGCGTCGTTCACCTGCCATCCTGTACAATTTTAGGTAGGAACAGTAACCAGTTAACTCGAGAAATTATCGAAGCAGAACATATCGCCAGGAATTCTAACAACTGTATTAGTACACCTTCTTTACACCTGACAGAAAAAGAGAAAAAAATCTTAGGCATCTAGGAGATCGGAGCGCGTGATTTGGGAAATTCGGTGTTGCTAGAGGTTGAAGAAGACAAAGTTATATAAAAAGAGTTGTCAGTCAGCGCGGTTTGTTTGAATTTTGCTTTATTTTTCGTGTGTCTGGAGTGAGTGTTGTTTGCTATAGTGCGCTGTGGTGTGTGTAGCATCGTACCGGCGTGCGGTCGTGTACCACTCCTGCGTAGTGCACGCTAAAGACCCCAGACTAGCGGTTGTATTGCACGGGCTAAATACTGTCTACAGCGAGTATTCCGTCGCACCTTTGAAATGGCTCACCAAGCCAAGACAATGCTCCAAATATTCCCACAAATTCAATTATTATGCGGCCAGGGGGACATTGTGTGGTGGATGAAGTGATAAGTCGGCTAATTAATTCAAATTCGTTAATTAACTTTTCACGTTGGTGAAAATCGACATATGGTTTCAATTAGAAACATGGAGAGCGTCATCGAAAACCACTAAATCAACTCTTTAGAACGACTTCAAGCTCGTGGAAACTTGGGGGCGCACCAAAGTTACCACTCGTGAAGCAGGCGCAAAGCTGGCAGTGGAGAAACGCGATGATAAATAATCATCCGCGTTTTGCCACTGCTGCGGAGGCCAGCGAACGGCAAAGGATATCGATATCAGTGTAGATTTTTGCTCGCTTAGTTTCGCTTTGATGCCGTGTACAAATGACCTTTTTCGTCCTGCAACCAGGGTGCCGAACCGAAATTTTTATCGGTTCGGTTCCGGTTCGGGTTCACGGATTTCGGTTCAGTTCCGGTTCCAGTTCCGGGAGTAAAAATAACCGGTTCGAACCAGTTCAAACCGGTTTGAACCGCAAAATTTAGACTATATTTTCTGCGTTTTTTTTCGCAATAGGCACTATTTCAACAGTTGAACAAGTATCTATATAGCTTTTTATCATTCGTAGAATTATAAAATTGTTTTATTTAATTTCAATGAAACAGTAAAAGAAAAGCTAGATTAACATGTATGACTCAACATCTTTTTTTATTTTTTTTACTACAGTTGCATATATTTTTATTTATTTATTTATTTATTCATACTGTTGGCCTACAGGCCGTTACAGGAGTGGGATATTGGTAAAACACCCAATTTTTTTTAACGCACAATTCCACGAACAATACATTTCATGATTTGTTTTAGCACAAGAATGCATTCAAAACATAGGCAAACAAAGAAAACAGAAAAACACACAAAAATAAATAAACGAAGTAAATAATTAGATCCTGTTTTATTTGTTGACGAGTCTTCTCAGGAGGGCTTCAAAACCCTCAATGGTGTCACTTCAAAAACATCTCGGGCACAGTGTTCCACTCATCTATAGTCCGTGGAAAGAAAATATTTAAAAGGATCGATTCGCGCTTTCATTGGCATTATCATTTTATGGCGATTTCTTCTAAGTCCCCTAATAGAACGAGACTAAATATCGCAATGAGTCTATGTTGAGACTATTTTTTCGTATCAAATAAAGAAAGTTTAGTCTAGCCACTTTTTCGACGCTCTGCCAGTGATTGCAAGTTGAGGTGAGTAAGCATCCCACTGACAGACTGAGTCCTTCGGTATTGTGCTGTGATAAAGCTGACAGCTCTTTTGGTACCTTTTCAATTTTTCAATTTGATTTTTTGTATGGGTCCCCACACGGCACTTGCGTATTCTAAGACTGGGCCTCGATCTATAGGTTATCAGTTTGGTAGGTCGCCTAAAATGCCCGTTAACGCTACAACTTTGCGTCGCAGTATTAAAAGTCGAATCTTGCTGTGCTCTTGAACTTAGGAATTAATTACAGTGCATAAAATCATGAAAGTGGAACGTTCTCGCCATACATATATCGCGAAATCTAGTTTACAAAATACGTTTTACAATATACTTATATGATGACGACGCAACTGAGCTAAAAGCAATCATATTTGCAAAATGCCAAGGAAGTTTTAGGAGAAATCCTTTCAGTCTACCTTTTATGGAAACACTGAGCGACAATCACAACGCTTGCTTTCCTGACAAATATTGTTTACACTCAGCACAGTGATGCAGGCGAATTCATGCAGGAAAAAGTGACCCTCGTACTCAGATCGAATCTGGCCTAAAATAGCGCGTATACCGAAGTGAACATTTTCGACATTGCTTGGCGTTTCAGGTTTGTTCTTGTCAAGATGCCGGTCAATCCAATTTGCAAATAAACATCACCCTTGCTATTTTTTATATTTTTGTTAAATAAAACAAAGTAGTATTTTATACTCTGCTCGACATTGCAGCTACTTAATTGGTCACTTTCTGACAATCTGCGTGCGCAATCGTCATAGTTCCGCCACGCGCCACTGCGTACTTCGTTTTCGTCCAGCCCACAGACACATAAAATTCTTGTTCATCACATAAAAAGAGCAGCATACTTCTAGATGTTTGAGAAGTTGAATATGTGTCAGGAACACATATGTTATTTAAATCAGCTTCAAAATAAAACATTTGTTTAAGGTTCTCCCAAATCAGTTATAGACGTGCCTATCGAGGATAAAAACGCCGGAAAATATTTGCAGAGCATATTTCAGATAATTTGTGGGTGCATTTACTTATTATGTAAATCTTTAGGGTGATCGGCCCTTTATTTATGTTGTCAAATCTTCAGGCAGCAATGGAATATTTTTTATTGTCATCAATAAATTTGACTGTATGCAGTTCACATAACCGTTTGAGACCAACACGGGAGGATGATACCCGAAAATACGCCATCTGTTGAGTCTGCGGAACGCGCTTTCTTGTCCGCTGTTCGGCAGTGTGAAACACCGGGTAGCGGGCTACGCCAAAAAGGACTGTATGCTCACATTATAGATCTGAAGGCAAATACACGAAATGTGCAGAAAGAGAGATAATACATGTTATTCTTCTAAATAATCCCATACAGGACGCCTTACTGCAAAAATAGATGTATAGCGTTGCAGGTTTTAAACGCAAACACGTTCGACGGAACTCCGTCTGGTTGGGTCAAAATTTTGAGAAATTCAGGCCTTCACCAACCAAGTTCTAAACATTTAGGAGCCCGACGTTTCAATAGGTCGGGCACAATAGGTCGACAGCCACTTAACCATCGGCGTACGTCAACGGACTAGGGCACTAAGAACAAAAAAGTCCGAGGACGCATAAGCACTTCTTATGAGTTGTGAAAACAAAATCATGAATGCCATTCTTCTGCTCCCTTAGTTCGTCTGCTGCGTAGTGGCGTGAACGGCCCCGTTTCGTTGGCCGTCGACCGAGCGCGCGCTTTCGTGAAGTGGCCTCTCCGCGCTGAGCTCGGCTGTGCAACCTCTTCGGAGTTTGCCCGAGCGGGCTGTGCGGCCAGGCCCGCACCGCCGCACCGGCGGCCGGGCCGCTGCGTGCGCTGTGCCGCCATGGAGAGGGCTTCTCTGGTGGCGTTTTTTGGAACTACGCCGCACGAGAGCCAATGGGAGCCTCGTTCCTTGATGACGCGCGCCAGCCAATGGGAACCTATCCATCAGATTTCTGCTACACGCGACATTGGGACAGGGGAAGGCGCCGTTTGGCGCAGTTTCAAAGCTGATGACGTCGGTTCGATCCATGGGACAGTTAATGCTTTCGCATTAAAAGTGAAGGAAGCAAACGACACACCGTAGATGGAAAAACAAGCTGCAGCTCTCCACGTGCAAATAGTCGCCCCTGATGAAAATACGACGCAACCGGTTTTGAAACGTCGGACTCCTAACTGTTCAGGACTTGGTTGGTTATGGTCCGTATTTCTCTAATAGAGATGCGTGCATTGATGTTCCTAATTACACATAAATATCGCGAAGAACAGACAAGATATTTATAATTTCAATCACATTTGGACATCGGATTGCACGAGCTCAAAACTTCGCAGAATACATTCTCGGGAGGCTAAAGTTATATTCGGTTTTACCTGCACTTGTTTTGGGGCCTCATTTTACAACTCTGTGCTTTCTCAGTCATGCGCGCTCTAACATTTTATTAGGCTGTCGCATATCATCGTGAGACTGCTATACATACTGCACAACTTTACAATTTGGACATCCCCTTTTGCTATACTTCGTTTCAGCTTAAAGGGGCACTGCAAAGGGACGAAGAAAACCAAATGCTGCTGCGAAAGGCCTGCCTATCAGTGTCATACACGAGCGTTCAGTGACGACATTGGTCTAGAGCGTCAGATAATGACGACATAGAATTCTAGAGGAAGGACTGGCTGAATAGACGCAAGTGACCCCTTCTGATCCCTTCAAGCACGTGACTCTCACTCAAATTTTTACTTGGAACACCCGTAAATTTGTGGGGCGTTCTCATCTTCATAATTGGATAATAATTTCCAACATTTAGGAATAATAATTGGGGGGGGGGATATTTAGACAGCGTGTAGTTGGTCAGCCACTTCAAAGATTCGACGAGTCACTCGCTGTAGATGAGAAATTTAGCCAGTGCAGTACAACCGCTAGCCTGGGGTCTTTAACGTGCACCACGCAGTAGTGGTACACGACCGCACGCCGGTACGATGCTCATCCAGATCGAAACGGGCAGGGGTGGAGATTGAACCCAGGATCTCTGGGTTCTGCAGCGCGAGCTTTCGCTCCACGTGCTCCGAGCTGGTGTGCGCTAGCCCACTCGACCACCGATCCCCCTAACTAGAGCCACTAAATGAGCTGCGCTAAGAGTATCGGCACTCTATTCCCCGACATTTTTGTGTGCGCCGCCATTTTGGTGCTTGTGCAGAGCAGATGCAGCTGCCGATCGTCATGGTTCAAAAGTGCGACTTCTTCAGCATTAGATTCGCTGTTAGGAAGCTCATTTAATATTGTTTTTCCCTATCGCGAACTGTTTAAACATTTGTTGAGGACGGAAAAACGTTTCCTGTGATTTTAGATAAACCTTCAGATAACTGGCAACCATGATTTTAAGCCACAATATGGCCAAGTGTCGTTACTCTGAAGCGTAGCTTATTTAATGGCTCTACACCTAACATTTAGAAAGATCGCGCATGGTTGTTACACGCTCTTGTCGTTTAGGTTCTCTATTGGTTCAGACCAAGTACGTCATCAACAAAAGAAAATGTGCTCCAAATTCTGAACTTAATTCGCCTATTATGTTAAAAATACGTCAGACTTTTTTTCTTTACTTTATGTTTAATGTGTTGCTAGAGTCTCTCGCTAGTTAGAGTCGAACGCAATGCAAATTCAAAAAAAATTGGCCAGAAACTCTTTGCAGGGCCCCTTCAAGTCCAGACGCAGCCGATGCTACAAGCGCGAGAATGTGGTCCTGACCAGTGCTTGCACTGCAGGAGCGCGCGTGCTTGGCAAGGACGCTGAAAGCCCGGAGCTCGCTCTTTTAGCTTCTGCTACGCTCACACTTAATGTGAAACCGAGTATTGTGTTGAGAACATCACATTTAACCAGAAAACTGAACTGTTTAACATGGTTTGCACGTGACATCATCGCACTATATGCTAGTGGTCAGAGATTTCTTTTTGCTTAGAAAATCAAATTCCGTGGTGCACAATGCATGCTGCAGAAGGTTCGCGCTCAGTGCAACTAATGTATTCACAAACAAAATTATTCTTGCTTAGTGCAGCGTCGTGAGGAACGGCGCAAGTGTCTGGCACCACGAAAACGCGCTTTCTACGCAGCGGGTAGATTTTGCAAACGAAGTAGTTTTGCTCGGATCACGCTGTCTGGTCTGCTGCCCAAGATGCGGAGCAGAGCGAACGCTTTACAACGACAGTATGTTTTTCAAAACTCACCCCTCGCCCCCCCCCCCTCCCCCCCCCTCTCCCCCTTTTCATTTGACGATGCTCCTCCAGAGAATACTTTTTTTATTTCTGAGGGACTCCCTTCTCCGTTTGGGGGTGTTAATTCGAAAATTATATTTGTGTCATTTGTTAACAGTAATACTTCATTTATTTTATTTTGCACCCAAAAACTGTGAAGTTTAATGAAAAAAATGTGAGAATTTGAGCGGCTGACTCTAAGGTCACTAGAATTTTTCTTTTCAGGTATCCCTGCCGTGCAGACTTGTAGTTTTATTTATCGTCAGATTATTAAGCCATATTTAGTTCTTTCAATGCTTCTATTCTCGGGCGCAACTTTCATGAGACAGTTCAGCAACAACGATATCCATGTTTGGCTGCCTCAATGATGTGTACATGTAAAATGGTTCATGCAACAGTTTTTGCACTTTCAGTAAATACCACTAAGAGCTAATCCCTGACGTTGATAGCTTGAAAAAACACCCATTAGTTTTCCTCTCTGCTCAATGGCAGACGCAGGAGAAATAAAGGGAAAAAAACAGCTTTCCCCTCCTCAACTCGCTATTAGAACAAGCGGCGATGGGATCTGACGCTAATTGTATACCGCCGGTGTTAGATTTCAGCTATTCTCATCTTTGATTGAACACGAGCCAACACGAATGTTTGGCGATGCTGATTGTCAAGAACCCAAGCACTCGACTCAGGCTCATGAGGATGGAGTACGTCACGATGTCACGTGACTTGCGGTGAGAAGTGGTGATGGCATGTGACGTCACGGTGTCAACAACGCTAATACATTCATAGTCCGTTGCAACTTAAGAAGGTAGGGCGAGGGTAAGGAAGGCCGGGGAGGAAGAAGCAGACGGAACGCTGGAGAAGAAAGGGGAAACCTCCTCCTCTCTCCAGCTTCAGCCTGCTTCCTCCTCCCCGGCCTTCCTTTCCTCGCCCTACCTTCTTGAGTTGCAACGGATTATAGTGACGAACTCAATTTAAGTCGACTTGACGCGGTGAGTGACGCGACTACGTCACAAGGCCACGTGACGTGACATTATTTGGCAGCATATTTTGACACCATGACGTCACGTGACAACGTGACACATGATTAATCGTAGTGTCAATACAAAAGCGCCACGAAAACCCACCATTTTAGGGGCGAAGCTCCTTAGGGTCTAGCCTTGTCCGTCCTGCGTCCCTGCTCACATCGATTGCCATCCCATCTGTTTTCTTAAAAAAAATGTTTGCGCAGTCGACAGGATTCGAACCTGTGCGGGGAGACCCCAATGGGTTTCTAGTCCATCGCCTTTACCACTCGGCCACGACTGCGGGACGAGTAGGGGGCTCTGAGGGATGTAGTAACTCAAGAGCTGGGGATGTCATGGATGAAATGTTGCATGTAGCCGCTCAACGTCTATACAGGAGAGGGCGCTGCGGTGAAATGCGTATATGATCGCGTTAAACTTTGCATGCATTCGCTCAACGTTTATATACGAGAGGGCGCTGCGGTCAAATGCTCAAATGCGTATATAACCACGTTCCATACCTCACATTCTCTTTTCTGACATGGATGTAAACAGAGCGGACGCCGCTTCGCCCCAATCAAAATCATTCACCACGTGGAGAGATGCGGTCATTTTTTTCATACATTGCGATTCGGAATATGACAATTTGATCACTACATAGAAATACAGCTGCCAATTTTTTTCTTCTTCGAGCACTGATTTTGTAATAAAAAAATCACCGTGAACCGTTTTGAACCGGTTACCAATATATTTTTTTCCGGTTCAGTTCCAAGATGTCGGCGAAGATTTCGGTTCGGTTCAGTTTCGGTTCGGCTAAAAATAACGGTTCTGTTCCGGTTTTCGGTTCGGTTCGGTTCCGGTTCGACACTCTGATGTTGACGACTTATCTGAGCTTGAAACGTTTAGCCGGCCTACGACTGCGCGTCCTGCGCGTTAGTTTCCGCTATCTTGTAGTTCAGTCTCCTTCTTTCTCATGCGTATTTTAGCACTGTACATGTAGTCGTGCCATAGCCTCCGCTATACTGACAAAGCCTTTCACATTGCCACGAGAAGCGGCCGCCGAAGTTGAAAAGGTAGAGTGGCAGACAAAAGATGAGAGGACGAGCCACGTGACGGGCGCCCGGTGCGGCGAGACGCCGAAACACACTTCTCCCGAGCGATGGAATGTCTGCTCGCGCTCCTCGCGTTCCTCGCGCTATCGTTTCTTTTCTCGTCGGGTTTGAAAACCATGTTTCGGGTCCTCGCCGACTCCA
Organism: Ixodes ricinus; assembly: GCA_037355805.1. Classification (NCBI taxonomy): domain Eukaryota; kingdom Metazoa; phylum Arthropoda; class Arachnida; order Ixodida; family Ixodidae; genus Ixodes; species Ixodes ricinus. The sequence goes on along the minus strand of JAZHYW010008847.1, from coordinate 21,089 downwards.
AAAGCTGTGTGCTGACATCCAGGTTCCCCGGGAAAAGCTCTGTGCTACCAGATCCTCGCGCTCCAAATCTGCTACCGGGCACTACGGCTCCCGTCGTCACGAACTTGCCGCAGGCTTTGTGAGTATTAGGCGGCGAGAAGTTTTGGTGGCGCCCTCCCATGGCTCCCTTTCATGACGTCATTACCTTGCGAACAACAAGTTCGATGGTGTTTGCAATGAGCTATTGTGGAGGCTTGAAATCGTTACCCTTTCAAAGCGACACTGCCAACACCATCAAAATTCAAGCTCTTAGGATTCATCTTATTTTCGTCGATAAGAAATCCTTTCCTGACGTCATAGTCAGCATTCGGCCAATCATGGCCGGCCGATCACAGCGACGCTTTCGGTCGCGCACGTCGCCAATAGAGGAGGCCATGGTCGTGCTGACTGGGTAGCGCGAGTATCTCATGCTCGCGCGCGATGTAATTTGCTAAGTAACAATTAAATCCGTCTCTATCACCCGAACGTCCAACACTCTTAGAAAAATGGTCACTATAGTCCTACCTAAAAGGAGGAACGCTCTTGTAACCTATGTTCCTTTAAAAAGGGAGAAACTTTCGTCCCGAAAGCAGGAGAGCAAAGATCCTGCGTCGCCTGCATCTCATTATGGCGGCCGCTAATCGAACAATTCGAGCTCAATATGGCTTTACGAGGACGCTACGTCTATTGCACGGGGCGAGTGGAGCAGCAAATAAAACTATAATTATTTTCAAGGCCAGCTTCTCCCCGCAGTTAAAGAAACTTGCGTTTCGAAAGCAGTCACTCAGTCTTCCCATCGTCAGCACTGCGATGTTAAACGGAGACAGCCGGTACCCAGTTACTTCGCGCACTCCGCGTCTTACCTTTGCTATCCCTCGAGCCACAATTCCTTCGTCAACCGCACATCACGGAGGAGTGGTAAACCATTCGGCGAAACCAAAAGCCGCTCTCAAAAGAGCAAATTCGAAGCAGCCTACTTGGCTCATTGTTGCACGGTAACAAGAAATTATGGCGAAGCGTGAAAGGTTAGATCGCTTGCCACCAATGGCAGGGTCAAGCATAATAATTGCAAGTTGCTAGGTAGGCTAGGTGGCGCCAGGTACCGCCCAATATATACGCTACAAAAATATGGTTATTTGCTCACGCCACCAATACGCTTGGGCACTAATAATATGCACACATGTAGATACATTACGCACACCACTAGCATCAGCTAAACATATATAACAATGAGCGCAGAGTCAGAAACACACACGGCACATACAAACATCAATGCAATAGCACACTAACCCGGTCACTGCCTCCGAGCTCTGCGTTTCCGCATTTTATACTGGCCGTTTTGAATAAACTAATTTTTTCGGTAACCACCTATGCAATAAATAACATTTCCAGCATGTTGATTTTTTTCAGTAATGTCATACCTTTGAGAGTAGTATGAACGGCTTAGGGGATGAATCTCGTAGTAAAATGTAAACGTTCATGTCGTAATTACTTGAAAGCCAATAAATTAAGCCGCTCCACTGCGGTTCCAACTTCCAAGCCATGTGTTTGCTTCCCCGCACGGCACGTCGTAGCCAGTTTTTGTTATTAAAGTATTTGTTTTCCTATTTGTGCTCTTCGCGTTCGGCCGCAACTGTCGTCTTGAATTAATCGCTTCCACCTGAGTATTCACTCAGGAGGAAGCGATGCTTTAGGGGTAAAAAAATCGCTTTTCGATCAACTTGAATGCAGTCAAAGCAGCGACTTGCAGTACGAAACTACGCCGTGGTGAGCTCGAAAACGTCTAGCGCTCATCCCAGCGCGCCACTTGGAGCGCAGTTTCTCCAGGAAGCGTAGTATATTTAAACAGCAAAATAAAGGATGGCTTTGTTGTTTGTTTGTTTGTTTTTTGTCGATTTTACCTACCATCCTTCCTTAATGCGAAAATTCCAAACTGTAAATATACGTGCTTCTCGTCATATTTCCATACTGTTCAGTCCTGTCCCCAGAGCGCAATCGCTCTCGGGTTGAAGACAACAGGACATCGCAGAGCACATTCACATTGACCACTGTACGATAGGAGCTACGGTTCAGACCAGCGTTCCAACATTACTATCCGCAGGTCGATCGATTGCACCGTAATCCCCCAAGCGCTCTCCAACTGTTTAATGTAAAGCGGAATTTCAATCTGCGATCCCCCCCCCCTCCGATCACGGCCCGACCAGCAGCATCAATGCCCGACAGTTTACGTCATCTCATCTTGTTACACCACCGATACGCGAGCACACAGTATGTATGCAACATAAAACACTAGGTGTATATTTTTCTGAGGATGTGTCAAAAAACTTTCACATTAATTATTTAATCAAAAAGTTGCCCCAGGAAGTTGGGGTGATCGCCAGGTGCCGGAATTTCTTACAAAAAAATATTAAACTGAACATATAAAACGCCTTGTTTAACTCTCACCTAAACTTCTGTCATTTGGTTTGGGGAACCTCTACTAAAACAAACTTGCATAAAATTCTTTTGCTTCAAAAAAAGATTTTGCGTTTCTCTCATTGGTTCCTTCCCACTCCGCTCACGTTGTTGGCGTCACGGAAACATGGCTACATGACGGAATACACGATACCGATGTAACACCACCGGGTTATTGTTTGATTAGAGGCGATAGAAATCGCGGTAGAGGCGGTGGTGTTCCACTCTTCTTACGGTCCGACATTAGAGTTCTCTGTGACTCAAGAACCCTCGAAATTGGATCAGTATGGTGCAAGCTTTACCTTGAAAGTATGTCCATGGTAATTAGCGTCGTTTACCGTCCGCCTGGTTGCCCTATCGATCAGACACACGCCCCATGTGACGTTATGCACACGCACATTTTATATTCTTCAAACCTAATCTGTATGGACGATTTCAATCTGCCTTGCCTCCAGTGGTCTTCTTCATCAGTTACCGGTCACGATGCTCCAATATCTAGAGAGTTGCTAAACGTTTCGTTGTCATGTGGTCTAAAACAAGTGGCAGTGTACTAGACAGACGTCAGTTTTAGACTTGATTTTCATTAGTTCACCTCTTCTTTAAAACGGTTTTAATTGTGAGGTTGTTGATGGCATATCGGATCAAAAGGCTGCTTTGGTTTCAATCGCTTGTTGTGTTCCAAAAACGCGTACTGTTTATTTCATGTTTCATGTGTCCATTACTGACATACTAAGTGATCCCTTCGATAGCTTCGAGCAGCTCAGTATCTCCAGTGATGTGGATTCTCTGGTTTGTTTTTTCGAACAGACTGTTGGACTCTGTATCCAGCGTTTCGGGCCTACCAAAACTAAGAAGAAAAAAAAATTGTTTTTCCGTTCCTTCGTTAACACGAGAAATATTGCATTTATCACCTCATGTCAATAGACTCCGGCATGCAAGAGGTTCCGGTGATCCAGAAAAGATTGCCCAGTTTAACGAAGCGAAAGAGGAACTTTGACATAAAACTAACTCAGCGAAGGACTTCTATTTTCGAGTTACACTGCAAAATTTAATGAAAAGCAACCCACGTACATTTTGGCAATCGATTTCACCCGGTAGTTCTACTTCAGACTCTTTTACAATTCACGACGTAGCCAGTAGCGACCCACATAACAATCCTCACGGCGTTCAATACATACTTTCAATCGGTGTTTACAATGGACAATTTCGAGATTCCTCCTTTCATTAATGAACCATATTCTACAATTGGTGATGTAACTGTGTGTGATGAGGGCGTACTAAACATGGTCTTAAATTTAGATACTAAAAAAAAAAAAAATCCCTGGCCCTAACAACATTTATAATACATTTCTTGTTCGTTATTCTCTTTGGACTAGTCGGTACCTCGCCATTATTTTTCAGAAATCGCTATCAACTGCAACAGTTCCCTCGTCTTGGAAACTTGCGAAAGTCTTTCTTTTTTTTTTCTTTATTGCATGAAGTATGTACAGTGATTAATGATGCGTGGTTAAAATCATGTTCCCAATGGCTTCTGGGTTACATGTTATACTTCCTTCATTTTTTGAAGGTCATCAAGCATGGGAAGCCACTCTGGCGTTTCTCCGCGCGACTGATACACAATTTTGAGGCGTGCAACACTTTCACGGAAGTAAAAACATACTGGTTTTGCATTCACGTCAGCGTTTCTTACAGCCATGCGGGAAGTCCAAATAGCATAAAGCCCCAGAAGAAAAAAGGTGTCGTAGGGAACGAGCTCGTGCTTCTCCTTCGGTAGAAAACGAATACCGTGGCCAGTAATACACAACTCTTTTTTCAAGGTCCGTTGGAGCACGTCCCAAAAGAAGACGGCGTCCCAGCAGTCGATAAAGACATGTTCAATAGTTTCGGGCTGTTTACAAAGCAGGCAGTTCACAGACCATGGGACAAAAATGCCTTTTGACTCCAGCCACACTTTCACTGGTAACGTAGAACTATGGAGTTTGAAAAAGAAAGTCTTAGCTGCTGGTGGGACGCACATCTTTTTTACTCGACAAAGAACATCTTGTCCTGGACAATTGTTATACAACATTCGGTACAAAGGTGTCGGAAACAACATGTCAAGAAGGTCCCGTGTGAGGCGTTTACGTGCGACGCCAGACAGGTATTCAATAGAAAATCGTACCTTGAGAAAATTAAAGGCGTCAACCACCTCCTTTGGGTACCCTAGGAGCCTCATAGGAGGTTCTTCGTAAGACGAGACAATATAGGTCGGTAGATAAGATGCCAGCTTCGTTTGAATTATGGCCCGAATAAACGGATGTTTCTGATCCCTCAAAAAACAAAACCTAGACACCAGTTGTCTAACGAACAAATGCGAGAGGCCGATTCCGCCATGACCTACTCGTCTGAAGAGGTTATCGCGTCGCAACGGCTCCCATGACGACTTCCAAACAAATATCGCGAAAATTCTGTGAAACCGCTGAATGTTAACCCTGGCACAATGAAGAACTTGCAGGACATACCATATTTTTGCAATTAGGAAAATATTGCACACAGTTGCTTTTGCAAAAATTGACAAGTCGCGGTTTGCCCATTTCTTGGTCCGTCTTTTTAGGTCTTCAGTTACTTCAGACCAATACGCATTACTAGCCCGATAATGACGTAGGGGCACTCCAAGATACTTGCAAGGCGCCTCAGTCCACGTAATGCCTTCAAATTTGGTTGGTTTTGTGGCCCACTCGCCATGCCAAGAACCATTACACTTTCCCCAGTTGATAGAGGCGCCTGTAGCTTCGCAGAATGATCGCGCAATACAAAGTGCTTCGCTTACACTTCTCTTATCTCTACAGAATACCGCAATATCATCCGCATATGCTAATATCTTAATCTCAGCAGAGTGCATGCGGATCCCATGGCAGTTTTTACTGGCAATAATTCTTAAGCAGAAGGGTTCGAGGTATAGGCCAAATAATAAGGGAGACATAGGACAGCCCTGCCGCACGGAGGACGCGACGCGGATGCGTCGTGTTGTAGCGTTATTAATTATCAAGCGCGTATAGCATCCAGTATATGCCATCTTTACTGCTTCTAGTATAACTTTCCCAACACCCACATGAGATAAAATGTCAAAAAGAAATTCATGACCTACACGATCGAATGCTTTTTCGAGATCTATTTGTATAATTGCAACTTGACCTTGCCTGTCTGTAGAAAAATCTAAAACGCTACGTGCCACATGAACATTTGTCTGTATCGACCTCCCTTTAATTCCGCATGTTTGGTGTTCTCCTATCAATTCACTCACGACGGCCTGTAGACGACTTGCGATCACCTTGGCAAAAATTTTATAATCGACATTACACAAGGTAATTGGCCTATAACCAGATACTTGTCTAAGCTTGGCGTCATCATCAGATTTAGGTATAAGTACCGTAAACGTCCTCAGAAAAGAAAGCGGCAAAGCTTTACTCTGATATGCCTCCTTAATAACCTCATACAATAGAGGGCATACAACATCTTTATACTTTTTGTATAATTCTGAAGTTATTCCGTCTGGGCCGGGAGTTTTACAAGAGGGTAGCCCATCTATTGCAGAATCTAATTCCTGCATCGTTATAGGTTCTTCAAGTTTTTCTGTCACCTCGGTTGGTAATCGCGGCATTCCCTTTATAAACGTGTCACGGCACTCTGCGTTGCTAGATAACACTTTTTTGCTGAAAAGATGACTATAGTATTCTGTGAAAGCTGCTTGAATTGATTCTTTATCAGTGCACACAGTACCCTTGTGCTCTATCTCTAAAATTTCTTTTTTGAGCGCATATTTCTTTTCATCTGCTAAGGCTCGTTTTGTAGGCTGTTCTCCTAGGAGGTACCTTTCCGCTCTTGCTCGGACAACTGCTCCATGGTAGCGTTCCTCATGGAACCGCTCGATTTCGCGCTTGATGCTCTCTATATCTTTCACTCCTTGTCCAGGGTTCTGACACTCAAATGCGCATAAATGACGTAGGTTTTCGTCTAATCTGCGTTGCTCTGAACGAGCGTTAAATTTCAAAGTTGCTGCTCTCTCTATCGCAAGTTGTTTGACTTCTGTCTTAAAAAATTCCCACTTTTCAAATACGGAGAAGTTTTCGTGAGCCAGAGTACGTTTCATGGCCTCTTTAACACCACTCTCAAAGACTTTGTCGTTTACTAGTTTTGAATTAAGTTTCCAAAGTTCCCAATTAAACTTAGAGGTATTCCGATTCTTTTCCCCAATCGTTACAGCAACAAGGCAATGGTCCGAAAAAAACACGGGCTTTACGTTATAGTTACTTAAACTACCTGCCAGTTCTACCGAAATGTATATTCTATCAAGTCTGGCGTGCGTTAATCTTTGAAAATGTGTGAACTTAAAGGATGGCTGTTTTTGCTGTACCGTGGCTACATCTTCCAAGTCGAATCGCTCAGTCATTTCACTCAAGAACTGGGCACTCTTGTCTGGGCGCACAAGCTCATTAGACCTATCAGACGGCTTGCAGACACAATTAAAGTCACCCAATAACACAGTCATTTTGTCGTTTGTTAAATATTGTTCCACGTGTCGGAAAAAGGCTAATCGTTCGTTCACCTGGTTGGGAGCGTATATACAAATTACACACCACTGTACGTCGTACATCAAAAAGTCGCACACAACAAGCCGCCCACACTCGTCCGACACTATCGAGAGCTCAGATAGCCGTATACTTTTCTTTAGAAAGAGCAAGCACCCTGCTGACACGCCCACAGCGTGACTGACGCAGACATCGTACGCGGGCAGAAATGGTTTAACCAATCGGGCAATGCTGTCGTCATCCGATAGTTTTGTTTCTTGTACTGCAACGATGTCTAGGTCTTCGTCAAGCAGGAGCCGTTGCAGCTGATACTGCTTTCTACTCGCACCTAAGCCGCGAGCATTTAGGGTAGCAATACGTACCGCGTTTCCCGGCTCGGGCTTCATTAAGTATAGTGACTAATACACGCACAAAAAACACACATGTAAACAGGTTGTTAATCCATGCAAAACTGACAAAAAACACAACAGACCTAGTGTCTTGGCTCTTCTCTGGGGTCGTCATGGAGCATGCGTGCTTTCGGTTGAAATCGTCCTTTTTTGTACATCACCTCCTGCCATCGAAGCTGGAGTTTCCGTTCTTCTTCCGCATGATCTAACGATGGGGTCTCGCTCAGTAGTCTTTTTACCGGTTGAGATCCTGCTTCGCTCATTTCCACTGTGTTGACTTCGTCCACGGGTTCTTGCACTTGCTGGGTTTTACGGAGTTGGGTTTGGTCATGGGGCGAGTCCAGACGTTCCAGTACTTGGTTCGTCTCCGTGTCGCTTTGCTGAGGTTGGTCGCTAGCCGTTGTTGGCTGCCGTCCTGCCATATCGTCCATTCCAGGCGTCTCGGCGTCTCCTGTGGACTCGTGTACTGCAGCCACAAAAGCTGATGGGCCAGGCTTGGGGTCGGGCGTCACGTCGAACGCTTTGCTTGGAAGTTCCGGCCGTTGCCCGGTGGCTGCTTGGCTTTCTGTCGGTGCCACTGCTTCGTTTCCAGCTGCCGCCTCTGCCTCTGCCTCGTCCATTTCCATTTCCGATGTAGCTTCTGCCGCCGCAGTCCGCAGAGCGGCCGCATAGGTCCGCGGGCAGTCTTCGTCCACGTGCCCGAATCCACGGCACGCGTTGCAGCACGGAACACGGCAGTCCTTTCGTATATGCCCTGTCCTCTTACAGCGTAGACACAAAGGAGGCCTTCCAGGGACGACTACCAACGTGTTAGTTCCGAGCACACGTAACTGGTGGGGCAGTTTTTCGATGGTGATTCCTTCCTTCAGCGACAGTGTCACCGTCCTTGTGTTCGTTTGCACTCCTCGAAATCCTTCTGTGCGCCAGACTTCCCTTGTGACTTCGCTCACTTTTCCAAAAGGTTCGAACGCCTTTCGTACAGCCTCGTCAGTCACGTGGAAAGGCACCCAATGTAACTTTAGTCGAACGTCTTGTCTTTCTGGATCAATCACCAGACACTGCTTCCTCTTCACTTCCAGCTTACTGGCTTTCACCAAGCGCTGCTTGGCCGCAGATGAGCGCAGGGTTACCAGCCAAACATGGTTCATTTGGTAAGCCCCTATCGCAAGGACGTCACTAAGTACAGTCGGGGACAAAGTCCCCAGGACGTGCGAGCTGTGGCTGAAACGCATCGCTCTGCCATCTGCCGGCGGGTCGCCTGGTTTCGAGATCTCACATAAGCGCATGCGCGTCCTACTCTGCCTGCAAACATGTCTGTTTTCCCACTCTTTTCCGTCGCGGCGCCTAACTCGGAATCGGGCGCGTGGTACCGCCTCGGAGATAGCGCTGGCGGCTGACGAGCGTCTGCTACACATTCTGAAACTCGAGATTCGGCCTGGGGCATTGCGCTGCATTTCGCCGTGTCAGCGCACCTTGCTTTATAACCTTTTCAGCTTATCGCTCAGTTGAGCTGCCGTGACTTCTTGCTTTATAGGTTCCATGTCAGTAAGCGCTATCTCCGAGGCGGTACCACGCGCCCGATTCCGAGTTAGGCGCCGCGGTGTCGAAGAGCGGGAAAGCGCACATGTTGGCAGGCACAGTAGGACGCGCATGCGCTTTTCTGTAATCTCGAAACCAGGCGACCCGCCGGCAGATGGCAGAGCAATGCGTTTCAGTCACCAGCTCGCGTGTCCTGGAGACTTTTGTCCCCGACTGTACACTCAACCTCTGCAGTTCTTCTCGGAAATCGTCAATTTTGTAAGGTCGCCCTGAGACGTCGCAATGCAAAAATACAGAGTTCAGGCGACAGTACCTGATAGCGGCGTGGGCAGGACAACGCGATATTCCTGGGTATCGTTGATAACAGTTGCACCGCGGCCTGACACGGCCGTTTTGCCGCTCCAACGGAGCACATTATCACCACGTCCGCACTGCGCGGCAGCCGGAAGTAACTCTCTGCGAAAGTCTTTCCATTGTACAAATCCGGCGACAAGCGTTCATTAACTAATTAGTCCAATTTTTTAAGATCTCATTTATGCAAATTATTAGAACACATAATCTACAAACATATCATGGTGTTCCTTGAAACTAACAACATTTTATGTGATTGTCGACACGGGTTTCGACATGGTTACAGCACAATTTTACGACTAACTGAATTTACTCACGACATCACTCAGTCTCTCGACATTGACAACCAAGTGGATGCGATATTCATATACATTAAGCCTTCAATACCGTTCCTCGCTCTAAACTTTTACACGAACGTATTGTTATACTAAACAACCCTTCCCTCTTTAACTGGATATCACGTTTTCTTTCAACTTGCGCACAGTATGTATGTTTTACTACTCGTCAAAGTCTTCTATTGCCGATGTGTCATCAGGTGTCCCACAAGGCTCAGCTCTCAGTCCGCTTCTTTTCTTGCTCTGCATCAAAGATTTACCACGTAACATCGCCACTAAAATACGTCTTTACGCTGACGACTGCGTCCTGTACCACACGATTAACTCCCCTGAAGACCATAACTTCCTAACAGCTCATTTGCAAGCTTCCGCACCTGGTGCAACACCTGGCAAGTGACCATAAGCTTTCGCAAAACCGTCTGAATGTCTTTTTCTAAGCGTACGCATCTTTCCAAGTTCTCATATTCATTCAGTCGCTACACACTGGAAAGAGTTTCTAAAAGCAAGTATATTGGTCTCCTTTTTTGCAAGACATGGCTTGGTCAAAGCATACTTGCAAATTCGACCTGTAACAAAGCACTTAAAAAACTCGGCCATCTTCAATGTACTCTACGTGTTGCCTTGCAAGAAACCAAACTTCTAACATATAAAACACTAATAGGCCCTATCCTCGAGTACGGTTCAATCATTTGGAATCCCTGGAAATAATCTGATATTAACAAAATCGAATCAGTCCAAGAGAAAGCAGTACCTTTTATTTTCCGTCGCTACGACAGAGATTTTCCCCATCCTCTAACCTTTCTGCCCTAAGCTTTGGAAGTCACTTCTTTCCAATAGACGCTCACGACTGGAGAGCCTCAAAGGTGCCTATACAGTCTGGTTAACTCGCCACGCCCTCACTTCATTAGATACGTACATAAGTGTTGTCACATAGCGTCATCAACATAGCGTCATCGTCATCAACCATGACCTAAACATTCCACCGTTTTATGCAGATACTGACATGTTTAAATGCAGTTTTTCTTTTTCCCCTAGATCATTTGAACATGGGAATCTGCTACCCGGTAACATCCCTTCATTACCTCCAGACGAGTTTCTGTGTGCGGTTGACAGTGGTTGATCTTATTATACGATATTTTATGTTTTTCCTGTCTTATTCAATATTGAATTGAGATTCCCCCCCCCCCACACACACACACACACTTCTGCAATAGCCCCGACGGGGCTGCAGTATGTAAAATAAATAAAATATTGCAAACGTCCCGTATAATTACTCTTAAAAACCTTTATTTTCTAAATACAAAGTAATACGCATCGAAAGCATGTATAAATATTGTTTACTTCATTCCATTCGTTTTTCATCTGAACCATTTATAGATTTCTTGTATGTATTTCCGAACTAACAAGACATCAATGTATTATCAATACTCGTCACCCGGAGAAATGGATGTTCCCCGAAGCCGTACAAGTTATAATTTCAATCCATTCATTATATCCTCCTGACAGTTCTAAATGCGTGGGCTTATAAGAATAGCTATGTATTTGCAATTTCAAAAACTGATCTGCGCAGAGCATTTTATGTGTTCCACTACTTGTATTTTGTATAATGTGTAACTAGACACTTTTTTGTTGTTATGTAGGACACTCCTTTGCTGTATTTGTTTGTATGTCTTAAGTTAGCGACTCCTTTGTTATTCACTCCTTTATTATATTTCGTATGAAGTGTAAACATATATATCAACGCTGTGGACTCTGTAACGTGATCTCAGACCCCGTCAAGCTGCTATTCGTAGCTTTTTGTCTGAGAGTCCCTCCAGTCTCTGGAAAATAAACTAAATTGAAAATTCAAATGTCGAGGACACGCAGAAATTCAGAACCACGTTGATTGCCGGTTGACACTCGGCATTGGAAAACAGAACCGAACTCAGCACAGAAGGTACTCAGGCAGCCAGGCACCCGCCAGAAACCTGCCTGTCTTGGACGCAGTTTCAGCGGTTTTCATAACGTCGTCAACGTCGAAACGTCGTTCCGCAATCCGGAGACGGCCATCTTAGCCCAGTGTACGTAGCGCTGATGGCACATGCTCCAGAACTTATCGCTGTTTCTAACGGCTTCGTTTGATCGTTTGATAAAATTAGTGGTAAAGACGTCAATTCAACCGAAATGTTCTGCACGTTTGGAATGGGAGACGGAATTATATACAGGCGGCCTTCGCTGCCGCTGAAGCTGAATCAACTCAACAACATTTATTAAATAACGCGCGCTACGTGCTCGGAAAACGAACCCGAAAGAAGATGAGGCGAGAGGGTGGAGTCTTTCTTCTGTCTGCCTGGAGAAGGAAAAAAACGTCTCGTTCCTCCTTTCTTCTCGTGTCCGCTTGAGGGCGCGTCAGTAGATGGGAGGAAGACGCGCCGTTGCTACCTTTTTCGTCCTTTTTTTTTTTTTAGAGTGCAAGTGTGTTTTTTTTCATTTGTGGGTAAGGTTCCGAAATGGAAGAAGCCAACGTATAAACTGTAACTAGAGGAATCCGGCTCTACACTTCGTTCGACGCGCTCTTGTCATGTGCTTTGAAGTCACACAGACTGCACACTCGGAACCTCTCCGATGGCGTCGTCATGGCCGCGACGGTGACCGAGAAACGAAACATCGCTTTCTCAGTTCGGTGAGCGTCGAATGATCACTAATTATTTCACGTTACTGCGAAATTCTGCAAAATTCCGTACATCGTACGGAAGAAAACGGAACGCGACGCAACGAAAAGAAAAAAAGGCCTTTGGTACAGATGATCTGCGTCCCTTCGGCCCTCTCATTGTTTACAAAATGTTGATGTTTAGATTCTCCTTGTTAAAGTTTTTTACGACTATACTTCAAACAAATGGCGTCATGCCCTCTCCATGTCTTCTAACCTCCTTGTTGAGGGCGATTCACACACTTGCGTTGAGTTCGACCGAGTGCGAGGTTGCTATAGCAACAGTTGCGTCGGCTCCAACAAAAACGGGTTAAAAACCGGTTTTGTTTGAGTCGACCCAGCTGTTGCCATAGCAACCCTCGCACTCGGTCGGACTCAACCAAGTGTGTGAATCGCCCTTTAGGCGTGCCTGGGCTTTGCAGGGGATGCCCTCGAATGGAGGCACTTGCGAAAGCCATACGCTCCCTCCCCCAATTTCTCAACAAACTAGCGACAAATGGCTGGTCCTGGCCTGATGAACTACCGCGGAAATGTCGAAAAATATTAAGCGTTCCACACGCTGTTTTTTTTTTTGTCGTGGAATTGGGTTCAGATTGGGGCAAACGTGTGGAACGCCGATTCCACGACAAAATGTCCAACGAGACGAAATGTCCAACCGGTCAAAATGTCCAATATTGGACATTTTGACCCGTTGAACATTTGACCTGATTGGACATTTCGGCTCAATGCCGAAGTTTTGACCCGATGAACATTTTGACCCATTAAACATCTTGTGTCGTTAACCCACATTCTGACACTGCATGGTGCTGAGAAGGACCTCTTTAGGTATTCCGAATACTTACACGCGCCCCGGGTTTACGTCAAAACGGTAGTAATGTGACCACTTGCGGAAATCTCACTAGCGTTTGTTTTGAAAAGAACAAGATATTTTCTATTCGCAATAAAGAAAAAATCTAATATACGTTGCGGACGCTGAAAGTTCGCTAAAATGTAACCCTATAGCGGTTGGAAGAAAATGCTAAATTCCTGATTAGTGCTCTGGTTAAAAGGTTGTGAGTGTTTTTGTTTTTTGTTTTTGTTTTTTTTTAATTTTCAATGAGCAAATGGGGCCCGCTCTCCGTAACTGACACTATTTATCTTCATGTATTCGCGGGCTTTGTTGGCCACTATTTCAGCACTGAAAATTCCCCAGCATTGCCTAAAATGAATAAAACTACGCTATGTTATGAAAACTTGAGTTCCTTGCTCCAGCCACTGTAGTTATATTCTGGCGGGGTTGAGGCTCACCACATATTTCTATGATGCTTAAAACAGGGTTTCATTATTTAAGACCCCGCAAATTAGGTGACACATAAGACAATATAATTACAAGAGATGAATAACGGCAGCAAATGCAATAATACATTTTGTAATTAGAATAAGGTGACTGAAGCAAAAATAAAATAGCCCTAACTAAATCTTTGGATAAGCTAGTTGGTTCATAACTAAAAGGAATGAAAAACGCAAAAAGACACAAACGAAAAAAAAAATCCGGTCGTGTTCTACTCATTGCATGCATTCGTCACCTTATTTTAGTCGTCCACCCCAATTCTTTCCCCCGGACGAGGGGGAGCACATAAAGTACCGTATTTACTCGAGTAATAGCCGCACTGTTTATGAAGAAAACCTCAAAGTTCGCTTTTCCGCGAAGCACGCGGTTTGCCAATCACCGCGATTGACAGCATGATTCCAGCTGTTTACAGGACAGAGATAAAGTCTTCGCGCGAAGATACCATCTGTGAAGATCGCATTTGTATGGAGGCTCGTGTTCTAGATCTGGTTATTCGCTATGTTATTTAGGCGCAACGCGATGATTGGCTGTATATGTGCTTTGCGGGAAAGTAGACGCAAGAGCCTTGTTCATAAATAGTGCAGCTATTACTCGAGTAAATACGGTATGTACGAAGAAACCCAGCATGCTTCAGGATTCGGTGCTGCACACTTTGTTCCCTGCCATCCTAGCTTCCCTCCCTCGATAAAGGGGCAGCCGACTGCACCTTTGTCAGAATTAAAGTCACTGCTAGTGACATTAGTCAGAAGGCCTGGGACAGGGGTCGGCGCATTCTGTGCCTCCACAGTTTTTTCGTGCGTTGCCATTCGTACCTGACTCCGATCATACGTGATATATGCAACATTAGAGTGTTGCAAGAGGTTTCATAACAAATACTCTTAACGTACACCATACTGAGTGTGTACACCATGGAACGGATTGAAAATGACACATGCTGCAATACAAGTCTGTTTATTCCACGAATGCAAAAATAAGGTCGCCTTTTTAAGCGCCGTTAGTCAGCTCAGTGTGAGACTTGGGAGCGCACAAATGCTGGCAAGTCTATCGATGCAATTACGGACATAAAAAAACTTGGCAGACCGTGCGCATACCTGGTCGAATCTTGTCGTACCGAGAAGCGCCTTTTGTGTTAAACGGGGTCACCGGCCGATCGGACCCACTGGGAAACATCTTTGGAAGAGTAGGGAAAAATCTTTGGAACGAAATTGTGCCTCCACTGACCTTGGCCGACGAAAGAGAAAACGAAAGAATTTAGCGCCTGTTGTGTTAAACGAAGTTCCCGAAGGCACTACAGAGAAGAGTGGGCAGTCATTCACCCAGAATTGAGCACTTTGAATCCCGGACAAAAGCTCACCGGACAGAAGTTCACCGGACAACAGCTCACTGGACAAAAGCTCACCCATTTTTTTCACCGACCCTGACAAAAGCTCACCAGGAGAAAATTTCATGTTGGTCTTAACACGAGTGCGGACAACTTAGGTGCATGGGTGCGACACTAAAATGCAACGATAAATTAAATCTGGCAGGCGCATGGTTTGTTGATTAGAGTAGAAACAAGTTTATTTGTCGATTGGTTAGAAGCGAATGCAGTCCGCTACTAGCTCCAGCAGGTCATGGTAGATCTCGGTGTACCTGGAACTCCTCGCAAATATTTTTCAGGCGATTCTGCAGGCGCACAGTGGTTTTCGCACCCGCTTCGCTGGGGCTCACCTCTCCTGGCCTGTGTCAATGCCGTGGCAACGAGCGCCTGATTTTGCTGTGGGCATTCAATCAGCCTCCAGACGCTTGCTTGACGATAAGCATCTGGAACCCGGTATTCCATCCTTCGCAGGTGTTGTTCGTCCGGTATTTATCTTGAAGAGTGGCGCCGTGCTTATTCCACCGGTCCGGGGAAACTCCGGTCGTCGTCGGCGCACAGTCAGGCAAAAGGGAAGAATTCGCTCTGGGTGCCGCCGCAGAAGGAGAAGCATAAAAGAAGGGGACATTGACATACGTGCAATCAAAGTAGTCGTCAGCAGGTCGCCGATGTCACCGGCAGACTTTTCCCTGATGTAGGTTAGTACTTCGGTCAAAAGCTGTGGTGGAAGGAACGCCAGCCTATCCAAAATCCCGCACAGCTTTCTAAATTGGATATCTGTCACTCTCGTTCCTCCAAAATATTTTTTTTGATTCGCAACTCAATAGTTTGTATATTACAGTTTCGCTTCACTTTTCCTTTCACATCACCCTGAGATAACTCTTGATTTCAAATACATTTACGACGCACAATGACGGAAACAATTGATTATTTTTAGACATTCACTTCAAATATTACCCTGAACCCCAAGAAAAACCCATGCATTAGTAATGAAGAGACATTCGGGAGTTTTAATAGACCATGTTTCCCCCTCCGCTAACCCTCCGCAACGAAGAAACCGCCACTGCGCCCGCGTTTAGCGTGACATAAGCACAATGAAAAAGCGCGGTCACCGAAGGATGACTTTGCTTCTTCGGTCACTCTACGGGTTCAAAAACTTCGGTTCACGAAGCTTTTGAACTTCGTGCACCAAAGTTTAAAAACTCAGTTTCGGTGACCTATATTTTAGCCTCAAATCGTTGCTTCTCTGCCTGTTATGGCTTACTATCTGTCGGCACCTTTGCATGGGATAGGATATCAGTTCTCCTGAAAATGGTGCAATGTCCACCGCATCCGCACTTTATCCCAGCCCGTGTTTCGCCCGGGTAGCAAAAAAATCAAAAAGTGGTCAGCTTTAGACCGGGCTTGTGAAAAAACTGGTGAGCTTTTGTCCGGTGATCTTTTGCCCGGTGAACTTCTGCCCGGTGAGTATTTGCCCGGTTACCGAGACTTGGACGTGGATTAACATTTCGTCTCGTTGGACATCTCGTATCGTTGGACATCTTGATCCGATTGGACATTTTGTCTCGATGGACATTTTGACTCAAAGGACATTCTGACCCGATTGGACATTTTCGCCTCAATGGACATTTTGACTCGATGGACATTTTGACCCAATTGGACATTTCGTCTCTATGGACATTTTAACAAGGTTGTCGCGTTGCCTATTGGACATTTTGACTCAATGAACATCTCGTCTCGTTGGACATTTTGACCAGAAACCCGTTTGCCCTCCCTGTGCCTGAACAAAACGTTTATTTGTTATTGATGGCGATAGCACTGAGCGTTAGATCCCACAAGAAGACAATACCGACACAATTCGAGCAGTTGTTTGGATTGTTTCGGTATAGAGCACCTAATTTTTAATATTAACTTTGAAGAAGCCCCGCCGTCTTTTCCAAATCAAGTTAACAATTCGCTCAGCACAGGACTTCTGGGAGACATTTGTGAAGTTTACCCAATGTTTCACAAAGAATATCCGTTTTCTGCTGTTTTCTTATATTAGAAGACTTAAAATAATTAGGAAAACAAGTGATATGCAGTACTGCGTGATTTAATTACTGTTTCAGAACTTCTGGGTAAATTCTAGATAGCCGTACGACCAGGCTCTTTGCTGAACATGAGCAGAAAATTGGAATGGGCAAAGTGCAGTATCATGGGTCGTGTGGCTCGAACTAAGACTATAGGTGCAGTTCAATTTGAGAGAAAACAGTTGGACATAAGAGATATCTCTCTAGAAGCCATAAAATGCATTTCTTTATGCAAATTGACCGTTACCACTTGGCAGCCAAGACATGAGAGGGCGTACAAATATATTATTAATTCCGATAGTAAACAAATGAACAAAAAAGACAAGAACTAGGAAAGTGAATATGAAAACTAACATCGTGGCGCAGTTTTAAATTTTGAAAAAGACAAGGCATTAGTAATGTTAGCGGGAGACTGCTTCATTCGGTAATGAAACGCTAGAAAAATATTTTGAAACAGTTTTTAGAAAGTTATTTTTAAAAATATAGAAATATTTAAAAGTATATTTTTTAAAGAAGAGTTTTAACGATACTACAATAACAATCGTGTTACGATGCTCATGGCGTGTTTGACTACATGTATCAAATCGCATAAACAAGGTTGAACGCAAGGCGGAATGAGTTATGCACGCTGCTGCGTAAATACTGCTTCTGTGACGGATCTCAAGAAGGCCAGATTGCTCTAGAAAAGGTTCAAACAGGCAAACGAGCTAATTCCTTTGTATTTATTATAAGCAAAGCACAAGTCCTTTTTGTACTCCCTAGAGTCGTTCGATGTTAATCCTTGTTAGGTTGTTCCAAGCAACATCCAAATATTCTGAAGTAGGGCGAACGGTATAGATTGCAAGCTTGCAAGCCATCTGTTTAGGTTTTACTTCGGCAAAGTTGCTACAGCTGAGGCCAGCAGCTTGCGGCGCGTTGAACACCAATCCCTGCATTCACCTTGATGTCGGGTAGTAGCAATGGTCAATTAATATGTTTCAACTCAAATTTGAAGTGATTATGACAACTAACTACTTCAATTAAAGAGTTTGTATTGGAGTGTTATTTGTATCATATAGTCTAATCGCAAAAACGCATTTCTGCGGGTTACACTGCGTGTTACACACATTTTGAACTAACATTTGCCAGTCGTTACACCACTGATAAATTGTAGAACGACGTATTTAAATTATCTTTCTTCCAAATGTGTGTTATATTTGCAAAAACCACGTCATCTGCAAAAAAACAGTCACTGATTTGTTTTTTTAATCAACGGACGCGTTATTTTTTGAAGACAAGAAAGAACAGGAAGCCCAAAATGAACCTCTGAAGACTGCCGTTGATGGCCGGTTCAGCGTATGGGCAAACAAATACCGCCCATACTTAAACGAACTGGCCTAAAATAGAAATCTCTAACTACCGCAAGGGTTGCTTCGCGGGAAGTTTCTTACGTGACAGTCGATTAAAAATCTTTGCGAAATTTAAAAATTCAACATCCGTCTGCCTATTCCTCTTCCGCAAATTCATCCAGACTTTCAAAGGGCTGAGTTACGGTAAAGTAATCACGACCGAAAACAAGCTTGTTCTCTGAAAAAAGTTAGTTACTTCGAAATGTGACATAAGCTTACTAAATAAAAAGTATTTTAAAACTTTGCCACACGTGGAAATGAAAGAAACTAGATTATAATTGGATAAATATATATATATATATATTTTTTTGTTTAATCAGGGAGAGACTTTTACCGCTTTTCACTTCGGTAGCGACATGATGAGTGTGAGGTAAAAAAAAATTCAAACACCACTCCGCGCACTTTTTTTTTTTTTAGTTCCTTGAAACGACACCTGGACAAAAAAAACGCTTTTGTATTTAAACTTGGCAGCGCAGAAAAATTTTCTCCTCTGATATTGGCATCTTAGAGACACTGAGCGTGTTTAATAAGAACTCGGACAGGAGTAATTATATACAATTTACCTTCCACCGTCAATCTTGCTAACACACTGCCTGGAATTTGACATATGTCTTCAAGACCTCTCGAGATCGTTACAAATAAAAATTCTACAACATTTCATGATAGCACAGATGCTTCTGTTTTATTAACGCTCGTAGTTATTGATTGGTCTTGTCAAATGTCTCTAGGTGTTACCAAAGGCGCCCTCCTGGCTTCTTCGTGCGCGAGGTGCTTACTGTTCAGGTAAAAGAAGAAGACTACCGTGAAACAGACGATGCTCATAGCAACGGCGTGCGTCGCCATAATGACCATGTTCATGTAGGGATTGAGTCGCGCCGGCATCCAGAGCAACGCAACGCCACGGGCCACGGAGATCGGACAGAAGCAAAGCAGCAGCATCAATGACATCAGCCAAAACACTCGCGCACTCTCCCGACGTAGCTGATCAGCCTTCCCAGTTCGATCTCGCCGCCACGCTGACGATCGCTGCAATCCGTAGCATGCAGACACAGCTAAGAAGGGGGACGCGATGAGCACAGCAGATGCCGCGAAGGGCTCCAGTGCCTTGACGGAAGCCGGCAAGGACGCGACACACTGACCGCGCTCCGACAGCACGCGCATGTCCACGAACAGCGCGTAAGGAAGACACAGAACGAGGCCTAAAATCCAAATGCTGAGGTTAGCCAAGTGGCCGACTCTTCCAGAAGGGGCACTCGTGACGACAGTGTGAACGGACGCCACCAGGAGTGTGTATCCATGTACAAACAGCGCCACCTTTTCGCCGTACCGGCAAAGGTAGCAGAGGGTGTTTCCAAAGGGCCACCCACGCAAGAGTGCCGAAGCGGGAGACAGCAGGACCCCGGAGAAGCAGAGCAGCAGGTCGGCCAAGGCCACGTTGAAGATGTAGAAGCTGAAGACCGTCCGAAGACGTTTATGCCAGGCGACCAGGAGTAGGATGGACACACAGCCGAAGGTACCAAGTATGAGCACGAGGGAGAAAGCAGTGTAGAAGAGCGGGCTTAGGATATCCGTATGTGGGCTCAGTGGAAGCACCCGCTCAGGTACGGGTCCCATGTGGTTTCCGAAGGCGCCCTGCGATCCTCGCGGGTCCGTAAACTATACAAGCAGACTCAAACGTTGGTCCCCGTGAAGTGGATCACGCAGAGTTCAGTAGACGCGGTTTTTTTCGACACCAGTTAATAATTGCAGTCCACTTCACCTCGAGCTAGCAATCAAAGGTTCTCGTGGTGCACATGCGGCCTCCCTCTTACCGCGAAAATACCCCTTGGGGGCTCTGGAACTCTTGCGGTACTAATGCGTGAGGCGCTAGCCGCTGCTTCTCCAAATGGCACTTTGCTCCGTTTGCCCTTGCACGCCAATCAAAGACGTCTGGGAAAGCTTCAGGGCGTAATGAAAGTCTTCCGGCCTTTCCCCGACGGGCGCCGGCTCGACTGCGAGACCACCACAGAAGCTGCGACACATCCACTTTGTCTTCATTACGGTCTCCCAGGCAGCCTGCCACTCCATTGGCAAGTCTGTGTTTCTTGAGTATGGTAAAACAGGGCCGCAAGTTATGTGCTGACGACGTATACCAATTCCGAAGCTATAGGTTATCGCACTACGGAGCTAGAATCCCGAAAGTTGAATTGGAATATCTTCCATCCATGGGTCTTAAACAGTACCATGCTCGGCGCACGGAAGGTATATTGGTACGCGGTCTACGTTATGTGATCCCCTTTTTTGTAGGAAAGGACTAATGGTTTCCCAATTACAGGCCAGTTCGTTCATAATCACGTAGGTAAGCGCGCGCGCGTACGCACGCACGCACGCACACGCACACACACACGCGCGCGCGCACGCACGCACGCACGCACGAACACACACACACGCACGAAAAGCACGCACGCACGCACAAACACACACGAACACGCACGCGCACACACACGCGCGCGCACACAAACGCACACGCACACACACGAACACGCGCACGCACGCACGCGCACGCACGATCTTCGAATCTTGGAAGACCTGCATATTCTGAGGAAAGGCACCTCAAAAAGGT
>JAZHYW010008846.1:0-20490 GCA_037355805.1 Ixodes ricinus | reverse complement strand
AAATCTCAGATTGTCCTCCTCAACGGAGTGGATGGAATCAATTCAAAATTCCTTAAGAATACTAAATTTTACTCATCCATAATATTAACCATGTTGTTCGAACAGTCAATCAAAGATGCCGTTCTCCCTCTCGACTGGAAGATAGGGAAGGTGGTACCTATACTCAAAGCTGGTAACAAGCATTCTGCTGATAATTACCGCCCAATCTCAATAAGCAGCATACCTTTCAAACTTCTTGAGCATGTCATCTCCCCACATTGTCAACTTTCTAAAGTCTAACAATTTTTTAGGCCTTCTCAGCATGGATTTCGGAAGACATTTTCATGTGAGACTCAGCTCTCTCTTTCACCCATGACCTCCATCGCATTCTAGATCGAGGCTCCAAGGCAGACTGCATTTTCCTGGATTTTGCAAAAGCGTTCGATAAAGTGTCTCATAGACTTCTGATTCTGAAACTTTCCAAGCTTAACTTAGATTCTAACATACTTGCATGGCTTCAATCTTTTCTGTCTGATCGCTCGCAATTTGTTACTGTCAATAATAGTAACTCCTCTCTTGTATCTGTTACATCCAGGGTTCATCAGGGATCTGTTCTAGGGGCCATTGCTATTTTTAATTTATATTAACGACATCCCGGTTAACATCTCCTCATATATGTGTCTGTTTGCTGACGACTGTGTCCTTTATCGTGAAATAATAAATAACCATGACACCAGTGTTCTACAGTCCGACATTAACACTATCATCGAGTGGTGTTATTTATGGTCAATGAACCTTAACGCTAACAAATGTAAGTCTATGCGTGTATCTTGACAATCTTCTGCCAATCCTAACTATTTCCTTGATCAGGTTTATATGGAGCCGGTGTCGTCTTATAAATACCTAGGCGTGCACATAACATCTGACCTTTCATGGAAGAGTCATATTCAGTATGTTTCCTCTAACGCTAATCACATGTTAGGTTATGTAAAACGAAATTTTTCATTAGCTCCAGTTGCACTAAAGTTGACTCTTTATAAAACATTAATTTGTCCAAAGTTGGAATATGCAGCCTCTGTCTGGGATCCTAGACAAGTCACCCTCATCACTGCATTGGAAGCGATTTAAAACAGATCAGCTCGTTTCATCCTTTCTAACTACCACAACACGGCTAGCGTGACCGCCATGAAAGCTACTCTATCATTGCCGTCCTTAGCCTTGCGCCGTGGCATTTCCCACCTTTCTTTATTTCCATAAGATTTATTTTCACAATTCCTATCCTGCGCGACAAATTAATATCCCGTCCTTTTTACGTTTCTTTTCGCAACGATCACAATCACATGGTTGGTATTCCAATCTCTAACACAACCAAATTTCATTCATCGTTCGTGCCTCGTACATCACGAGAATGGAAACACCTTCCCGGGACAATTGCCACCATCATGGACTTTGATCTTTGCAAAACTGCAATTACTAATCTTTTTATTTATTGAGTGTGTGTTTAACCTATTTTTTGGCTTGTTTTTCTTTTCTATATTTTCTTTGCTCTCCCTCTGTAATGCCTCTGGCCTTGAGGGAAAATGAAATAAATAAATAAATAAATAAATAAATAAATTTGCACACTTGATCAACTACAATCTCAAAATGTCTACATTGAATGACTTCCAATGATACTTCACGGGTCTTCATGCGCTCTTACTGCGCAACAAGCAGGCTCTCTTGAGGTGATAAGCGAAAATCCAGCGCCGTCGACACTTTTCGAACCAGCACTCGGAAGCGTTACAAAGCCTGCCAAGAGCTCACTTCCGGGACAAGCCGCTTACTTCCGGTGGCTTCATACCTGTTTACTGAATGAGCGATCCAGCCCCCTATAATAGATATCAGTGAGTAGGGGCAGCCAAGCTGCGGCTCGCGAGCCACATGCGGCTCATCGAATGGTAAAGTGCGTCACGCGGCTCCCCCCCCCTCCCGCCCCCTCTCCCCCCCCCCGACACACGCACACACTCCCACTTCCCTTTTTCAGTAACACGAGCACTTCCCCAAAAAAAGAAAGGAAACGCGTTTTATATCAAAAGACAGGTTGTGGTTTGATACTTTTCGGATACTACTGCTTTTCACTCAAATAGATAGAAAGTAGCTCGAGCTTCGTTTATTGCTCTAAAAAAAGGAAGTTTCGTGGTTTTGTTTGCGGCTCTTAGGCCGGGTCAGCCTGGCCACCTCTGGTACATTTGTCACGAAGGCAGGCTCACGTTTTTCGTGATGTAAGCACGAGTGGCTAGAACTCTGTGAATGGGACAATTATGTGCATGCTGAACGTGTTTAAGGGGACAGTGTAGGCGCTATACTTCCCATGTATTTCAGAGCATGTTTAGGACCATTTTTATTGGCAAGTTTAAGTGTCGAACTTTTGGTAGTTATATCGTTTTGGTTATAATTCGCCGATTTTTGTATTGAAATAAAGGTATAATTGCATGCCCTAAATTCAATTTCTTACAATTCTCTTCTAAAATTTTATACTTTAGCTGTTTAAGTCCATTTTATTTTATGTATAATAAAAAATATAAATTTTTACCAATCTAGTTTAGTAGACTTTGCCATGGATGCAATTCACACTGGACAAAAGTATTTTTATAGCAATTTTATTTTTTAGATAACGAGTCAAATGTAACAAAAAATTGTATTTTAAAACATTTGGCTTCAAAGTTGGAAAATACTTCTACTACAAAGTACTTCTTAATCTGGGATCATTAGGTCACTCTTTCAATAGCCAGCAGGCAGGTAGTCATCACCACAGTCACTATTCTTTTTCGTCTGCTGTTTTGCTTTCCGGACCTCTCTTGTCATCTGCCGTGAGACTCTGTCCGCAAAGTAAATTCACCGGCGGTCGACCTTACTTAGTTATTGCGCAGTGTAGTTCTCTGAAGAGAAGCAAAGTCACTTGAGCACGCTGACTCTGGTGATGGCGTTATCATTAAGTGTAAGGACCGCATCTGTGGTGGCCATTCTAAGCGTCTGTAATCTAAGAAACACATTTTTCGGTGCACGATTGTAGACAACTTTGTTTGAGGATTCGTTCGGGTTTTGAGTTCGTCCATGGAAACATTTCTCAGAAGTTGGGGCTTCGAAAGCTGCTGATAAATCGGTTTTACGTTCCCAAGAAAGTTGCTGGGAGAGTTTCCCAGTGGAGGAAGGGTTCTTCATCTACCTAATTTTTGTTGAAGGTGCATTAGGTGTCAGCCTGCTTTGGACAAAGTCCATAACTTGGATTGCTGTCTGTGGGCGAGGTATGAAAGTAGGTTTCGTAGGCAGCTTTCAGCATATTTCCCAAGCTTCCAAAATTCCTTCTGATAGCCAAGTCATAATATGTCTGAAGTTTGGCTATCATCGCATAAGTCGGTGGCACTCTACCTAAGAGGCTTTTAGATCTGAGAGCTTCTTCCTCTTTTTGTCTTGTTTTAAAATCTACGCAGTTTTTTTTTCAAGTCACGAAAATGCAAGTGGAGCAATGAATCTTGTTAAAAAAGGAATATAAATAAAATGAGAAAAAAAACTCATTTTTTAATATTTAGTTTACGTTGTTTTTACGGCGTCTTTGTGTCCGTAGTTTCTGTTTGTCGCTTCAGTGAGACTAGGTCGGACATAGCATAAGTGGGATTCGGGCACCAACCACACATTGTGGAACACTTGACATCTGTGGCGTCCAGGTATCGGGGCTGGTGCCGTGACTCCCGATTTTTCTTTTTTATAGATTGAAGAGCCGCGCACTGTGGATTCATCATTCTTGCACTTCTCCTTCGTTCGTTAGTGCATTTATATAGAACAGAGTTTTCGCTTGTCGGCGACAAAATACCATAGGCCGCAGACGTTCCAGTTTTAATCGAATAACACCCATAAACATCAGTCGGTGTCAAGACATACCGAATTTGTAAAAACCAAAAAAGCACCGATGCCTGAAAAATATTTTCTCCAGCTAGGACCGTTGTGTAGAAACCATCCTCTTCTTAGACTTGAACCCAGTTATTTATGGTATACTCGCCGATGTTTTAAAACAAATAAACGCCGAACAATATCACCGATTTTTCTTAAACAACATATACTTTACGGCCTACCAAGAAGAAACGACACAATTCTGAAATGCTGCGTATTTTGTGCAGAAAAGAGTGCTCGTTTCTCCTTCTCACTTGCCCGTTTTCAAGACAACCATTCTCAGAAAAGTCTTCTCGGTTGGACTTGTTGCATCTGGTTCTTTTCCGCTTCGTCTTCCGTATTTCACCCCTCCTCATATGGGCCTGTGCTCGTTTCGCCCTTCTCATTTGGACCCTATGTGGTTTCCTATAAGCGCAAAGCTGTTCCATTACACTTTTTCATTTCAGCCAAACGCTACAGTAGAATTTTACAGATCTCCAAAAAATCGCCTGATAAAACATATTGTGTTATTACTTGCCTAAGGAAATTTCCAAAAAACAAACAAAGGTGTTGGTGATGGAGCACGAATTTATCCTCGCCTATAGAGCTTTCCAGGGGTTTTCACCTAGGAACAAAATGCTAACTCAGTGGGCTGTGGACAGCACGCGGCGTCTCATATTTCGTGAGAAAGAGCTATTGCGCACGCGCAGAACGCCTCCCACAGCCCAGTAGACAAAGATGCAGCTCGAAGAAAGCAATTATTGGAAAGGTCTATTGTTGTGACAAGTAGAGAATGCAGAAGTTCCGTCTCCAGCACTCAATGGCTGCCCTCCGCCAATAAAAAAGTATTGATCGGCTTTAGGACATGAAATGTTTTATTTACACAAACCAGTAACTAATGTTCGGATATTCGGATTAAAACGTTCTGTAAGAGCTCACTTGGTCATTGCAACATTAGAAAGCTTTTCGTTAACATAAATAATCATGTGCATGCGCAGCTTTTCTGTTTTGATAGTAGACCTGTCCAGTCTCCGGACATTTCTTAACTAAAAGAACGTTTTCTGAACATCGAAACTTCCGTATACAAGGCACAGCAACGTCAGCGAGCAATTCGGCAGTCCGGCGAAGTGCCTGCTTATCAAAATAGCCTTTACAAAAACAAGTTTTGTTTCCCTTTAAAAATGGTACTCGAATATCGTACATTTCTACAACGCCAAAAAACGTGAACATGAAAGAACCTTTGTTCCAAATTTGGTAAATAATCGTGTTTAGCCCGAATAAAAAAAGAACAAATTCAGGGTGTAAATATAGTAAAATATCGGGTTACCCAAACAAGGTAAGACTCGCCAACAAATCCGAGAGGGCATAACGACGGGTAAGCCATGCTGAACTAGTGCCGTTTGGTCGCAACGCAAATAGGACAAGATAAGAATGGGCCCATTGCGAAAAAAAAAACTGATTTGGATTTTGTTAGAAGATTCAAAGGAGACGGACCAAATAAGAATGGGAGCGAATTATGCGAGGTCCAATGAGAATAAGACGTTTTCAAATAACGGGCAAAATGAGAATGGGCAGAGTTGCGAAAAAATTGGGATATTATGATAAGGTTCGAATGATAAGGACCACATTAGAATGTACGAAATGAGCAAATTTTAAATGCGAATGTGACATTTTGAGATAAACCTAATTTACATATCACCCTTCGATATTTTTTTCAGGGGAAACAACCGAATTGACCACCGTGGGTAAGCAGGGGCCCTAATCTGGACACTTGTCGAAAAAGTCGGCGAAGAATCCGGCGGCCGTCATTGGCTGGCACCGCACTTGACCTTGGCGCCGTCCAATCACGGTGGTAAAGACCTCTCGCCGACGTGTTCGCCAAGTGTCCCTCTGAACTTGTTCATTGCTTCAGTTTCATGTGATCCTCGATCATGTGGATTACCCTATATTTTTATAATGTGTATTTCACGGGTTTTAGAAAATTAAGCAATACAAACTCCATATATATTTATTTATTTTTGCAATTCAAAGAAAATATTGAATTACTGTTTTTTTCTATGACCTGATGGGCGAGAATTCATAAGGAATCCCTCTAACCTTCCTTGGATTAGGAATGCCATTACTCATTAAGTCACTCCTGTTGCAAGTACTTGACAATAAAAGAGATACTTCAATCAAAGCAGATGCTTAAATTCTTGTCCTTCTCTAATACAGCTAGTTCTAAAAGTGCTTCGTCCAAGCATACGCAAAATACAATCTCAAATATCCCGAAGGTTCATTTTATTTATATCAGTAACAAAACACTAGGTTTAAGTACATCCGCCCAATTTAATTCTTATTTTTTAAAGAATGGAACTTTAGATGTAACACACTCCTTCTCAACCGATGTTACGTACGTAAAATGGCCCCTTGTTTCAGTGAATACGCTTATCAAATATTGACTCAATATCCGCTTTCGGCAAGCTTGCTTAAAGGGGCGGTACTTCAACGATATTTGGTCGGAATATTTTTCACTTTATACGAACTAAGTGGCACTAAGGACCCAAGTATACTCGCACGAAACTCCATTGACCAAGACACCTCTTTTGTTGCTGTGCAATTTCAAATATCAAAGGGAGCATTTTGTTTCAATCTTTCCTTCGCAAAACTTGTTGACGTAGTCTGGAGGTCGCAATGTTGGCATAGTCCACCAGTGAAGATGTTTGAAAGCGGCTTATAGATTGGACCCGAGTCATTGCGTGAGCACTCGATTTGGGCTCTCGCTTAAACAATAGCTCGAGCAGCATTCGGGAAGTGTCTCGTGTCAAATCGCTGCAATAACAACAATAGCCGAACCCTGAAGATATCCTGAACTAAGCGCGTGTCCTGTGCTTTGCCAACCCCAGCGTTCTTATGATAAACATTGGCGGCATAGAATGGGACTTCAGATCACGTATCCACTTCTTCTGGCTGCGACTTCAAAAAAGTTGCTTATATATGTTTTTTGTGATTTATATTGGATGTAAAGAAAAACGAACGAGAATTTCAAAGGTGATAAACTAAGGATTCATTCGAAGTGGTATCTGCGCAAGCAACAAAAATCACTACACAGCCCCTTTAACGAGTTCAAATATATAGTTACTACACGTTCCCATTTGTCTGCACTTCGAACTCTGTGTCGTTTCCTAATGGTCACACGAAGAATACGGATGAGTAGAACAGAATCCGAAACAGAATGATAACTTACTTGAAATGAAATGCAGTCGATCATAGAATGAGAAGGGTAGGGTGTGTCTTTCGAACGCCTGGCACCCAGAACTCTCTTAAAGCCTTCGGCCGTGCTTTGGTTGCGCGTGACCACTCGCGGTGCCCGAGACACCGAAGTGTCATCGAAAGGGGTAAGCTCGCGCTGGAAGCAGGACAACTGGAGCTCCTTTCCTGCCAGTCTTGCCTTGTTCTGATTGTAGTCGATGGCAGGGTAAGAACCCACAAGATGCCCAGCCTGAGCTTTGTGCTTTCAATAGCTCTTCGTCGCACGCACAGCTAAAGACCGGCGAAAGGGACCGAGCGCGTGCTGTGGGTATAGATCATCTACTAGGTGCTTAATCCATTACAGACTATAGTTACTCAGCATAGATTATGAGTAGGATAGTAAGTCTTGCGGAGTTTATTTCTGGTGAAATCCGGAGGGGCGGTGTTTCTCGGAGTTTATTCTTCTCGTAAAAACTGTAATTTATCGGAGTCTTTTTTTTAGATTCTGAAATTTCTGAAATAATGAATCTAATATACTCTGTCCCTAATTTTTTTATATTTGAAAACAAAATAAATAAAATCCGGGTACCATGCCCCGTTGTCCAGAGGGAACCTTTAGGAGCTAAAAGGCAAAAACGTTTTCGTTATTAGTTCCAGATTTCAAGGGAAACTGAAGTGGCATTTCATCAGTACCACCGACCCTGTAATTTATATTAACGCTTTGCACACGTGCAAGATTACAGCCACCATTGCTGACCTTCTGTTGTCTCACCCGGATGCCGAGCGAGTGAAGCATGCGTTGACAAGCTTCCACAAAGGCCAATGTTGGGGAGAAACGCAGAGTAGAATCTAAAACGGCATATAGCTTACCCTGCTGTGGTCATGATGAAGTGAAGTAAACGTAATAAGAGGAAGCAAAATTGAAGGTTGGTTATGGTAGCGCCCATGCACAGCTGCTGCGAAGCATCTCTAAAGTATATTTGCAAAACACACTATCTTTCTTTTGTTTTTATTTATTCGTTGTGCCCACGAAATTCGTAGTTTTCCGATAAGTTCGAATCGATGCAACATTTACCCGTGTGTGTTTTTCGGATATGCGTTATCCCATTTATTTTCACAAATTTTAGGTATATATTTGTCTTTCAAAACTCCGGCATTTCTTCGTTTTCTAAGACGCCGATGTCTACAGTTACCCGCTATGACAATAGAGACTTTTACAACCCGTCACCGTGTTCAGCGTATCGCAATACCGGATCCTTCGAAGCATGCCTTTAAGCGCGGGCCCGCGGTCACGGCATCATCCGGGCGCACGCTTAAAAGCATGCTTCAAAGGCTTTAGTAGAGCGGTACGCGGAGCACGATAACGGTTTGCTAAAAGCCACTATTAATCATGCAGTTGAACATTATCAGGCTCTTTAAAAGAAAATAAAAAACTCGGATACGGAGGAGGAAGAAGAAAAGCGGAAATTAAGCATTTGCTTGTCTGCACTTTCCAATGTGCAGTGGCCCAAGTTTTAATAATATCACGCGAGCGTGGACCGCTGGGCCGACGAGAGCCGTGCCGCGCAGGGGTGCGGCGATACGGGATAGGTTAGGCGCGTGCGCACAAAGCCCTTTCCGGTGCGACTGTCTTCTGCTAGGGCCATTTCTTTGACCGCACATAACTCCTACTCCGTAGCAAAGGAGCGCAGGCCGCTGATTGACATCATTCTTCATCCAACACCATCTTCTGTTTTTTTTACCTCTCTCTCTTGCTTCTCTTTTCTGTTGGTAGAACAGAGGCCTGGAGAGCGCGCGCTGTCGTGATACTCGTCTTGCGCGGGCTAAACGGTGGCGCAGTGACGCGCGGTTTATGCTACGCCTGAGCAGCATCATGCAAGCAGGCGCTATTCCGATCTTTGCTTAAAAACGCTTAGCTCACCAGCAGTTAAGGAGCAGGGGTCCTGTACAGTCAGCAGAATAGCCTAGAAGACGACGCTCGCACCGGAAAGAGCTTCGTGAGCACGCTCCTAATCTCTCCGTATCGCCGCACCACTCCGCGGCACGGCGCTGGTCGGCGCTTGCGTGATATTGATAAAACCTTGGGCCACCGCACTTCGCGTTTCTTTCCGTCTATCATACCGTCGTCTGTAACCTCATACGCAGTTTACGGGTTTGTTCAGTAGACTTCTGCAGAGGAGCACATCTCATAATCTCAAACAATTTAATTATAATTCAAGCATTGTTACTTAGTATACAGTACGTCGCAATTTAATTATCGTAAGGTAGACTTCATAAAAAACAAGCGATGCTATTACATATTACCGTGGTCGGTAGGGAAGCACCGGAGAAACACGACATTTTCTTACATCTTATGCCTTTTATATTTATTTTTCTTTTTAACGCACTTCCAGCCGTGGGGACAAAGCAGAATGGGAGACATTCTGAACGTACAAGCCTCACTTGGGTATTAAAAGTTTTAAAAAAGTGAAAGCCGTTTACAACTCCCTGTAACGCCGAATTAGAGCGCAGCTCTTGAGGAGAGGAGGAGGAGGTTAGGGTATTGGGGGGTAGGTCAAGTGACCTTGGGGGGGGGGGTGCGAGACCTGGGGTCACGTGACCTTGGAGGGGGTCACGACCGGGGGTCACATTTCCTGGGGTCACGTGACCCCTGGATACGTCGGGGGTCACGTAACCGTGTGGAGGGCTCACGTGACCTCGGGGGTCACATGACCTGGGGTCACGTGACCTAGGCGTCATTTGACCTGGGGGGTCACGTGACCTAGGGGGTCACGTGACATGGGGCGGTTACGCCGACGCGACGGCGACGCCACTCAAGCCGGAAACGGGCGACTAAGAGCTGCGCTCTAAAAACAAAAATATACATTTTGAATATCAACAGCATCCGTGGCTCGGCAGTTCTATTTATAAAAACATTTCATATCAAAATAATTTAAAAACAAGTTAATATTAGCCAGTAAGGCACAATAATAATAATAATAAGTTTATTTTCCGTCAAAACACAAAATGACGGAGGGAGACCAAGGAAAAAAGCTGCATCATGCAGCTTGACGGGTCCTCGGCCCCCCTCCTACACATGGCAGCAGTGGCACAAGTAATTCAAAACAAGAAAACCAAGAGAAAAGATAACAATTTCAGAGATAGGAACAGGACAATATTACAAATAAGGTACAACTATATAAGGAGCAAACAAAAACAAAGTACATGCAAGCACAGCATTAATTCAATTTAGCTAAAAATTAAGGTTGTGAAACATGACAACTATGCAATCACATTTGAAAAAGAAAGAAATGCTCGGAGTTTTTTCACAGATGTTGTGGAAAGATCAATATTTTGAGTAACAAGAAAATTAAGCAGTCGAGGAAGTGCATATTTTAACATTTGTTCACCGTAGTTAGTTTTGCAAATAGGGAGCGTCCAAATTTCCGTGTTTCGAGTAGGATATGTTGCTACTCTTGGCGAGAGAGACGCCAATTCACTAAGGGCATGAAGATTTGTTTGTACTTCTGATTTATAGGTCACGCATAAACGATATTTATACAATCTATTTACAGGCATCAAATTCAAACTTTTAAAGAGAGGTTCACTAGGGTGATCGTACGACACGTTACAAATACTTCGCAATGTTTTCTTTTGTATTACAAGTATTTTGTTTAAATTTGTATTCGTAGTAGTACCCCAGACTAAGAAGCAGTAATGGATGTGGGAGAGAAATAATGAATTATAAATAATTACTTTTACATTTGTGGGCAGAATATGGCGATGACGATACATTAAGCCTGCGACTCGTGACAATTTTACCGAGCTATAATTTACGTGTTCATCCCAACTCATTCGATCCGTGAATATAACGTCAAGTGTCTTAAAACTAGATAGAATCTCTATTTTGGTTTCATTTAAAACAATATCACTAGTTATATTATCATTCTTACTTTTTGGGTGAAATAAAATTGCTTTTGTTTTGTTATCATTGATTTTTAAAGCATTACATTGGCTCCAAGTAGCTAGGTCTTTCAACGTTTGATTTGCCTTTATTGCTAGTTCCTGACAGCAGTTATCGGTAAAAAATAAACTTGTATCATCAGCGTAAATTACGTATTTAACGTTTTTATGAATATTGACAATATCGTTAACGTATAAATTAAAGAGGAAGGATACAATAAATTCTTTATGTATCGCTCTATTTGTCTTCTTTACGTTTGCATACATGCAACATATTTCTAAATATCAGGGAAGTAATCACCATGTGGAAATTAAAAAGAAATAGTTCGCGTCAACGTCATTCTGGTACATTTTGGCAAAAGGATGGCATCGGTCTTACGTAGGCTGAGAGAGTCTGTAGATTGATAGCAATTGAAAATAAAGTTTAATTTCTTTACTTTCTAAGCGTTCTACTTGTTTAATAAATCTTCTGTGGTGTTAATGGTTCCCAAACTTGGCCTAATATTGAATTGTTGGTAATATTAGTGGTTTATATTCTGTTAATATGAGCTCTGTACAGGCAATTGCTAACTTCTCTCTGAGTATCCAAAGTTTTTATATCTTGTTTTTTCGCGTTATCACAATATATTTTATGTGTGCATTCCGGTTCAGATTCGATTTCATAAGAACACCAAGGTGTTTGTACTCCTGTAGGGTATCATCCTGAAAAGTATATTATCCTCGATTTCTTGCTTACTGCAGCCTCTGAGCTTCGGGATCCGCATTCCACGCAAAACGGAGGTAGGAAATTTGTCATTGTGTTCCGTAAAAGGCACTACCGATATTCAACAACGAAAACTTCTGATCCAAAATATGGCGGCTCTTGTTTTCAGGTGCCAGGTAAGATTACACTGCAGGCTCTTACGATTTAACATTGCGAATGTTACTGTGAAGTGCTTGTAAATTACGAGGATATGAATTAGAAGCATTTGCTGTAGCAATCTGCGCACTAAAGGTAGTTCTGAGTTTGCTTTCCTGCAGTACATGACAAAATAAATGACGGCGACGAATAGAAGAATCCAAGCGAATGACAAAACGTATAATTCGACAAGATTAAAAAAATGCGATGTGCGTGAGGGCAATGCGCGAGTGAAAGTATGGTGCCTGGAACGTGTGTCCGACTTGTGGGTTTACATAGTACAAAAAAGTGGTCCCTCGATTTCCGCCTGATGACGTCATATGAAGTGTCATGCTGTCGTCGGTTACGATCGTCGGCGGCGCCACGGCAGTGATGGTTGGTATTGCAGACACCTAGTGAAGTTCCGACAGCGATGTTTCCTTTTTATTTTCTTGTTTATTTTTTTATTTTTGTCTCGGCTCCGGTGGCGGCGGTGTGACCTTCGTGCGGCGGGGGGTGACGCGGGGATTGGCATGGCTCGTCACGGATATCAGAAAGTCTCCCGACGTTTTCTTTCCCGTGTTTCCCTTAGCGCAAAGGATGCTACGACGAGCCTGGTCCGGCGCCTCTCTGTCGTGTCAGTTTAAGGGAAAGGTGCGAACTTTTGGGAGTTTTAAGCAGGCGTTCCGTTGAAGAAGACATTGAAGGCCTTTAGGGTGACTGGTCTTGTCCAGGTCACGTGACGGAGGAGGATGTTGGGGGACTTCGGCCGAGACTCTGGACGAGGAAGGATGGCCTACGAAATGGGCGGTGGTAACTGGTAATATTAAATAAATGTTAATCGTTAAATGCTAGCAGCAATTTGACCCGTCGCTCAGCGGTGTTCGTGCCACCAAGCTCCAGACCTTCGGAGCGAAGCCTGCCTCCCACAGCACCGGGAGGAGCAACGGCTCAACTCACCTGTTCTTCTGCTGGTCGCTCTCCACTTGACATTCCGCGGAAGCTACGGCGGCCAAGAGTTGGGACACAGTGACGACAGCGACACCCGCGTTTGCTCGTGTTTTTTGCCAGAACTTCTCCGATCAAACTCCAACTTCGCAACATCTGACAACATAACACGCCAGCTTTTGTGACTTCGTCTGTTGCCACTTTGGGACCACGATCGGTGTATGGGAGGTAGAGGACACTAAACACAGCAGTCAGTGACACATTACAGGCGTCGTAGCGAAACTTCTATGTATATTGTCTCTGCGCATATCACATGTTTTGGTCTGATTGTTTTGTGAGCTTCTTCTGTCACTGGGATCTTTGGATCTTTCTATTATTGACAGCGATATGTTTGTATAGTGTTCTGCAGAAAAGCGAAGTCGCAGGCCGTTTTTAATCATGAAATGCTTTTTTAACAACAAATTCCTAAATCCCAGAAGTTTCTCCCTCTGTCCGTCCGATCGGCCGTTCGCACGTTAGGCGCTAAAGTTCAGGGCGAAAATAATGTCAGCGATCAATACGTCAATTAAGCTTCCCTAATGACTACTGAATTCGAAGTTACCTGACCAATACACTAATTAAGTCTCTCCGCTAACTTTAGTGGGGCAATTGACGTACGGGGACCTATACATGAATTCAGGTTCCTTGCTAAATTTAGGGGAAAAATTGATGGAAAGTCATCTCTTCACGTCACGTGACAACGCTTACCTACACAGT
This sequence comes from Ixodes ricinus, assembly GCA_037355805.1. Lineage (NCBI taxonomy): Eukaryota > Metazoa > Arthropoda > Arachnida > Ixodida > Ixodidae > Ixodes > Ixodes ricinus. The sequence goes on along the minus strand of JAZHYW010008846.1, from coordinate 6,851 downwards.
GCTTAAAGTCTCCCACGGGTGGCAGGGGTCTCTATTGTGATCACTTCAAAAAGGGGGGATGGGTTAGTGGGACATATTTTGACAACCAGCTTGCCTTTGAACTAACCGCGTGCATATGCATCCCAACGCTGATACAAGACTTCGTCTGTGTCAGCGTCTGAGTGACGCAGCCGAACGTTTCGTATGAAACACGCCCGAATAATTTTTGTCGTACACATGGGTTTAGTTCTTAACTTCACCGTTAGGGGCGCTACGTTTGGATCCATCCCGCAAAGTGGTATCAGACACTCCCGTCAGAAATCCGTGGGGGTCTCAGATCGCCCAAGGTCCCCCTGACTTGAAGCAATGCACTATATTGCTACCCAACTGCCTTCTTTCCGCCATCCACTCCTCCCTTCCTTGCTCTTCCTATCCACTTTATTCACTTCTTACCTTCCTCTCTTTTCGTCCTTTCCTTCACCCTACTTTCCTTCCTCCCTATCCCCATTCATCACTCCTCCCACCTTCCTTCGCTTCTTCCCCAAGCCAACTCCACCTCTTCTTCTCTCCCGATCACTCTCTCCTCTTGCCGCCCATCCCTCCCTTTGACTTGTCTCTCCCTTCCTCCCTCCTCACCTACCTCCCTTCCCTTCCCACAAACTTATTTTCCTTTCTCCCCATAACTTTCTCTTCCCTCTCAGCCCAACTATACCCTTCCCCTTCACCCCTGCCCACTTCTCCCTTTTTCCATCTCCCGGCAATACTCACCTTTTCTGCTCTTTGCCTCCAATCGTCTTCTCCTTCTCTCTCTTTTCTACTCCTCTCACCCTCCCTCCCCACCAACCTAACACCAAATGCTGTACCTCCATCGTTGCTTTCCACAGATTATCAATCCATGCGAAAAACACAATAGGCTTTCACGTTAGGACACGACTGTTTTGATCACTTGTAAATCAATATGAATGATCGGCTATGTACTACACTTCATGCATAACATGACTTTGGCGAGAAAGACGCTGCCGATTCTTTTAGAATGTACGTCTACTGCATGCTACGGTGCGTGTTTATGAGTTCTGGCTGGCGTATCTTGCAACATTTCATAAAATTTTGTATTCATACTTGCTAATATACAAAAACAAATCTGAGACTACAGATAACTTTAAAACAATCTATGGACGCTGGTAGGGTATACAGCAAAGTCTCAGTGATATCGGCATCTCCGTTCTCCCAAAACGCGTGTATAATATGAGGTGTCAATTTAAACCAGACAAAAATGCAGGTGTTGGCGTAGTTCGTACACGTAAATGTTGTCGATATAGCGGGGTTTTCGTAATAACGGGCCTGCGTGAACGATACATGATTATGGTAAAAACTAAATATTTAAGAAGTCACACTTACCAATAAAAAGACATGTTACTCCAATTATCTTCGCAAGTTTTCATAACAATAGTAATCAGAGTAAATTTGGCTTAGAGCCTAAGACTGCTGCCCTTGACTTCTCGTTTGATACTGTAATTTTTTTATCCCGCGAGTGTTATTTCCCGTCTTAAGTTTGCAAGCATTTTGTGGAAGTTTCTCAGAACAACCAAAACATTTCAAATTGAAAAAAGAAAAAAACACTACGGAGTACGTTTTGTTTTTAATTGTTAACGATCGATATTTTAAGCGAAGGTGTTTTAATTACTCTTCCTATTTACTTGAGGCTCAGCTTAGAAACGTTTTGAAAAGGAAGACTCGCGCGAGATAATCTACTGTCGCATAGATTAACAAATGGCTAAATCTATGGCGGCTTCCTAGGTTTCGTAAACGTCTACGTGCCTTTTAATGCGAAAGCATTATGTGTCCAATTACGCGAAAATCCGGCGTCAGTAAAGACACTTCAAAAATACTCGGATTGACGTCAAATTTCGCTGGGAGGCTTCTGTAAACAACGTAAATGAATTTCTTTAAAAATTAAATTTAGTACATTTTGGTTTGAGTGAGAATCGAAACTGGGCTTCCGGGGTGTGACGCGAGCACGCTTCCCCGACGCCACGGCGCTCCGCTGTTCTGGCTGACTAGAGGTGAGCGTAGTGCGTGCGTCATTGCACAGGTCACGGCGCAACCATCAATCGAAAACATTTCACCAAAGGGGACTACAGTGCTTTCGCATTCCCACACGTAAGCAGTTTAATACCCCTGTCACACGGCACCAAAAATGGCATTTACGCCAAGTTACATTCAGTGTAAATGTCATTTAGGCTCTGCCACACGGCAACTCAAATGGCAAACAACCTAAATTTCCCTTCGGATAAACTGAGTTCCCCTAACTCATTTACGGCTCGCAAAGCGTACTCTCGTCGGCAGCGCTCCACATATGTTGCGGGATTTCCAAAAACTATAAGGCAATTATTTTGGGAAACAATTTTTACATCGTTTTATTGCACAAATAATGCATTTAACGTATATTTCGTACAGACCTTACGCTCTCAACTGTCTAACCTACTCAAGGCTTCAGTTATCCATTAGCCCTAATGGCTCTGACCCTGCCGTCTGCTCGCCTCGGCCGGTTCTCGGTTCGTTGGTTGCAGTTGCGCTCCACATCTACCCGTTTTTACGATGTCGGAAGGAGCGTCGACAGTGAATGCATACGGCCACCTGTCAACTTGACCACCCGAGAGGCGTCGAAAATCAGACCATGTGAGATGACCGCCTCAAATGTCTCCATTAGCAGAGCGGCATGGCGGGTTTTGCGCCGGCAGAATAGAGTCATTAGAAGCTGTCGGGTTCCTCAAGACATGTACCGCAGTCCATCACAACACCGAAACCTCAAGGAAGATGTTAGGGTAAGATATAACTTTGATGGCCGGCGTAACCTAGTCAAGAAGAGCACGCAAAAAAATGAGCGGGAGGGACGGCCGCCTTTATTACCTGTTTTACGTGTGTGGGCCGACGCAGCACTGCGTACCTCGAACAAGTTCAGCGACACGACCGGCTTGGTCGTGGTTCAGAGTGGCGGTCTACGCAGCAGCGTTTTATATTTCGCGTTTCTTGCCTGGGCAACAGCTCCCGAAGTTCGCTGACATGTCGGGCGTTTGTGTTTAGGCAGTGTTTATTTCTCTTTGAAGTATTCTGACAATGCATTATGCTGTACATGATAAGTTTAGCCAGCGCAGTGTGACTGCTAACCTGGTGATACCCAAGCGCACATCGGTACGATCGTAGTCTCCTCTATACTTACAAAGCCTGCGAGTTTGACGACGCAGCTATAGAGTGCCCGGTTGCAGATTTAGAGCTCGAGGATCTGGTAGCACAGAACATTTCTCGGGAGTCCGGTAGTGAGCGCACAGCTTTTGAGCGGCGAGGACCCGAAACACACTGTTCGCTTGGGAGAAAGCGATTAGACTGGCTGCGGATATCGGGGCTACGGCGATTGCGGCCGCCGACGCCTGTGGTGGAGGCTACGCCGTCAGCGTTCTCAGCCTCGTCTCCGCATTGCACAGTTCCGCAGCCTAAGAACCCATAGGGAAGAACGGACTATTTGTTTCGATGTCGATTTGCAGCGTTGCTTCAGAGGCCTCTATCCTAGGTGCCAACGTAATGAACGACAGCATTGCAAGGTGCATTTTCTGCCAACTGCGGCAGGAAACGAAGGAAGCGCTTGCCCTCGGTGGACACTGATTCATCCGCTTTTACAAGGACGAGGTATAGTATGTATTAAACGCTAACAAAATACATACATTTTTATACAATAAAAATATTTCAAGATTACTTACTTTGCAGTGACGTTTTGTTTTTATAATTAAAATGTTCAGTAAAAATATCCTGTAATGAATTCTTATTCTCGTAGTCATTCTGGATTCGTTTTCACTTCCGGGCATGAAAACATTTTGTACTATAGAAAATTATTCGGGAGCAGACTTTTTGGTCTTCCAAAGTAAGGGAACCTGAAACGTCCTCAAGATGTCCTTGAAAGGACTAGAACCTCCCGACTAATTTCGGACGTCCCGACGACGTCTTCGTCGGGACCAAGACTTTCGACCAGTTGAGGACGTTGTCAGGAAGTCTGCGTTGTCTGGGCAGTTGTGAGTCCTATGGCGCACGGACGGCCGAAAACTCAAAGCAGGAGAAACTGACCTTTCGACGCTGTTCCCGTGCATCGATATCTGTAATTTGTAATCAATCAGCCAGGGCAGTTTGCTGCACAATTTTGAGCTCAAACGAAACAGACGAAACCGAAACGAAGAAACGAATAAGGGGCGGCGCTTCATTTACCCTCACAGACAGGAGAAAAAAAAATATAGTGTTTTGGCGTCTCGCCGCAGCAGGGCGCTCATTACATGACTGTCCTCTTATCCGTTCCTTGCCGTTCTATCTTTTCAGTTTCGGCGGCCGCGTCACGTGACTATATGCCAGGCTTTCTCAGTATAGAGGAGGCTATGGTACGATTCTCATACAGACCGAAAAGGACAGGGCCAACACCACCTTGATAACAAGATAGTACTGAAGTTACTACACATACCACGATTGGCTGTAGCTTAAAAATTCCACATGAATGCTACATCTGCTTTTTCAGGAATTAATGCTCAAAAACGGTGAAGCACTGATTGACCACGAGCCCTAGCCAAGTGCTGACTCACCACTCATGTCCAATCGACATCGTTCTGTGCCGTGGCTGATAGAGGAAGTTAGTAGATGTAGTAAATTCACTATGCATCCTTGCGATCCAGGTGGTGCTGGCAAGGGTATTGAAGTTGGGATCCCTGGGTTCTGCAGTGAGAGTTTTCGTCCACGTGCTGCCAGCTGCAGTGCACTGGCGCACCCGGCCAGCAATCCCCCACCGCCACAAAGAGACTCTTTTATATCAAAGATAGAAGCCGCAATACTTCCCACACCGATTCGTACAGTCTCCTTTGAGCGAATGTTGTCCTGTAGTAATTATTTCACCACAAAACACGCATAGCACTTTGTGGCTGTTCAGAAGCTCTTCCATATAACGCAAGAAGATGGCCACAGCCACAGCCACAACGAACGGTGACTGGGTCACCTTAGGAAGCCCCTTGTGCGTCGTTACAGTCAACCACAGGGAAGTGTCCTCGTCGACTCCAAGTTGCTGATAAGCTTGATACAAGTCAGATCTGGAAAACGCTCAGCAACCTCCCAGCCTTGCTAGTCGCCTTTCCGGAATGGATAGCTGATAAGATTCCCCTTGACGACTGGGTGCAGTGTTCCCTTCTTGTCACCGGAAATTCTCATCTTCCCATTCTTCTTTAAAATCGGGACCGTAGGGGTCGTCCAATGATAGTGCCTGACCGGAATGTAGATACCTTGATTCACCAACTTATCGATGCTTTCTTCCACTTTCGGCAGAAGCGCGAAAGGCCCTTTGAAGTGCCTTGTGCAATTTGCGTGCGGCTTGATCCTCTGCATCAATTCTCACCGGGGGACCCTTGGTTTTCCCCACCTCGTGCGTGAAAACTTCCAAGAAGTCCTCAAGGAGAGTTGCCACCTTCGTCCCCAATGTGTGCTGCTGGCCTGCAACTGGATGGCTTACCTCGCTGCCGTTCCGGAAACGGTCTCCCATGAAGCTGATGAAGCCCTCTCAAGGGGATTCCTAAAGGTTAGAACCAGTCCCGTCCAAAAATTCTGATTCAGGCCCTCGTTGTGATAAGTAGCGGACGCTGAGTTTCTCTTCCGCAATACTTGACCTGCACTTCAACCTCTTCCACGAGATGCACACGTTGGTGAGTGTAAGTTCGGACTTCTCACGTGCTTGGTCGAAGCGTCCTCTTAGAAATTCCGAGCTTGCATCTTGTTCTTCAGGTAGACGATAGAGCACACGAAACCACAGTCCACCTCCATAGGTACTTGGTTTCCTTTGATCGTGATGGTTGCCATGAACACTGGTAGGCCACTCGCAATGTGGTAAAATCCGCACAAGCTGGCCTGTCCCGATTTGTCAGCACTTTACTTTCCTGGGCGGTTGTCGCCGCACTTGACTCGGTTTCTTGCCACTTCCTTCTGATAGCAGGCTCAGACGATGTGTCCCTTTGCTTGCAGAAATGGCACCCCGCGTTCCGGAATCCACAGTTCGTAGAGCCAAGGTCGCCGTTGCAGTGAGAGCATCGCCGGGTTACTGACCTCTCGAGGACACTTCGGTGTTCCGTCCTGCTGCTGACACCCTTGGGCATTTGCTGAATGCGATGCAAGTCGGATTTCGACGGTGCAAGCCACGGCCCCCTGATGTGCTATGCTTGCCGGGTGGCATACTCGGAAGCAGCAGCAGTCGCAAATGTGTTTTTGAAGTCCAACTTTGGTTTGGCAAGGAGACGACGCTGCACCCCTTTGCCCCGGACGCTGCACACTGGACGGTCCCCATACGCATGTCTGACAAAACCTCACCGGAGTCGCACTGTTCGGAGAGGCAGCGCGATGGTTTCTTCCGGCTGCAGGCTGAGCTACGCAAAGGCAAAGCGCTGAACAATCACCGATGGGTGCGGTGTGAAGTGCGCGGTGATCTCTGACATAATGTCAGCGTAGGGAATCTCTACCGGCGTCACAGGCGCACACGACGAGCGTGCTATGGCGTAGATTGCCGGTTCACAAACGCTACAGAGGACTGTGCGTTTTGGAATCCTCGACGATGTTCTTCCCGGTGAATAAAACTTTAGTCGCTCTGGGTACAGGGCCAGTCTTCAGCTCTGTCCGGGTAAAACTCTTAGAAATGTTCCAGCTGACCCATGATGACAACGTTAGGCTTACTCTTTTCTGCCATGTGTCTCGTCGTCACCAAGTTGCCACGTCGTGGTCGTTGCTCCAAAAAAGTGTGGTTGCACACCCCAGAATTAGAGTTTCTTCTTTCTCGTCGCCATCCAAAGCTTGTATTCAGCCTA
>JAZHYW010008843.1:0-27068 GCA_037355805.1 Ixodes ricinus | reverse complement strand
CACTGTAACATAAGTGCTAATAATGAGTATTTGAGCTGTGTCACACCCAGTATAAAGGAGGTTATGGTTGTGTAGACATTGACCTTGCAAACAGTGCACACTTGGATGGAAACAATTAATTATGCCATACAATTTTGGATTCTTGACAAGCATTGAACTGGCTGATAATTAAAGCGGGAAAAATTGTCTGGGCTAATAAACGGGGCAGCAAAAATAATCAAGCGATCAGCAGTAGTGTCGGTAACTGGTGAATTGGACAGAGGTGTTTCGATACTCGGGGGATGTAAGACGAGGATTTTAGCAGCAGGCTCTTCCATACAACGAGAAAATGACATGTGGAATTTATGACGAAAGAACTGACCGCGGCGTAGAATGTACTGTAACCTCTTAAGCCGGGGTATGAGTCGCCGCGATATTTGTGGTTCGAATGGCGCGTGCCAAGCAGTGGCGTAGCTGGACCATCTGGCACCCGGGGCACTTAGGTCCTTGTGGTGTCACAAGGGGGTGCGGGGGGGGGGGGCGCCCCGGGTGCAGAGCTGCGGGGGGCGTCGCGACGGGCCACGAGAGGGGGGGGGGTCGCTGCGGGCCGCCGCCCCGGGTTCCGCTGACCCCAGTGGCGGATCCAAGGGGGGGGCAACGGGGGCAGGCGCCCCCCCCCAAGCCAGGTCGACCCCCCCCCTCCCCCCTGGGGAGGGGGGGGGGTCGACTTGGGAAGGTAGTATCCGAAGAATGGGAAAATAGTATCCTTACAAATTCCCCCCCCCCCCCCCCAAACGGAGTTCTGGATCCGCCCCTGGCTGACCCTAGTGACGCTACTGCATACAGCAGCGTGGGTAAAGTTTCATGTTCCAAGGCAACACCTACAGATACAAGAATACTAGTTCATGCCACCGTGACGTGTCATGTGATCAGTGCTGACAGGGGCGCTCTTATTGGACAAGAGCGTGGTGACGTTTTGGGATTTAGGGTGACAAAGAATTTATTTAGAGGTCGAAGTCTTTTCGCATCACTGGTCAAACAGACAGGATGCCAGGGAAGGGACTGCGGTCAATCCCTGATGGAACGTTTTTTGAACCCATTGAAGACTCTTCGTCCGGAACCACAACCTACAAGGCCCAGCCTGCGGGAAAGTAATTTCGGGACAACTTCCACTTCAAACTTAAAGCCTCATCTCAGTTGGCGTCTCAAAGTAATTTGAAAATGTATTGCATTATCAGTATTTATATTTCTGCCCTCCCTAAATTGTCTTCCTCTATTTGTATTTCCAAAGACCTTTTGCCTCTTTTTAAAATGTATATCCGATACGTATCGCGATACATTTTTACAGATATATTGGATACTTGAGTATCAGTATATTAGCACCTATTTTCATCTATCCCAGTATTTGTATTTCCAAATACATTTTTTAATATTTCTGCCCAACCCTGCAACGCAATACAGCTGTCAAGTGACACTTTTTACGTTTAGGAATGGAATGGAACGAACGTTCCATTCCATTCCTCGTCTCGGAGGAATGGAATGGAACGATTCAGCCATTCCAGGAGTGGGAATGGGCTTAGTGTCCCCATTCCTAGGAGTTGAAAGGAATGGAATTATCGAAAACTCTAATTCCCCGGAATGGAATTGGAATGGAATGGGGGTGCCCACTCCGCAACACTCATTTATTCATGGTCAAACAACCCGACCCTCCCACATTTTCCTCTCTGCCTCCTTCACCCTCTTTTTCACTGAAGTAATCTGTTCAGCCCCATCACCAGTGTGTAGGTATTTAAATGTAAGCTTTCGGGTTCGGTTCCTCCATTTTGTGTTTAAACTTTTCATGTATAAATACTTGAATACCTTCCGTGCCCACCGCGTATCATCCATTTCGGTCAACCTTTCTTCAAATTTCAACTTACTAATTGCCTCCCTGCTCTCAAAAGACGACCATATCCCATGTCCCCCTGTACTCCCTCATTTGGTGTTTTTCCATGTGCTCCCAGCGCCAATCTGCCTACGCTTCTTTGTCAGATTTCTAATCCTGATTGAACCTCAGATTTCATGCACAGTACTGCATTGCCAAAATACAATCCTGGTACCATCACTCCTTTCCATATATTTCTGACCACTTCATATCTGTTATAGTTCCTAGTGCCTTGAGCTTCATAATAGATGATTTTCTTTTCCCTTTTCTAATTATATTCTCCTCGTGTTCCTCTAGATATTTCCTTCCCTCATTGAGCCAGACTCCCAGATATTTGTATTAACCTACATGGTCTATTACAATGTCTTGAATCCTCAGGGGTTCCATCTTTTCATCGTTAAACACCATTACTCCAGACTTGTCACTACTAAAACTCATGCCCAAGGTGTCCCCTTCCTCTCCACATATCCCAGCTATAGTTCCTGTAATGTATCCTGGTTATCTGCCATGAGTACTATGTCATCTGCATACATCAGTTCTGGTATTACCTGTATTACATTTCTTTATCCTTCCATATAACTAGGGTGTGTATTTTCCGGTTTTAACCGAAAAACACCGATAAACATCCGTCGGTGACGAAAATATAAAATCGGTTAAAACCGAAAAACACCGGTGGTTGGATATTTACGCCCTGCTTAAAACCGAAAAACACCGGTTGTTGCATGTTTCCGACCTAGCGAAACCCTTTCCCCGTAGAGGTTCGTCAAACGTGTCATCTCGTGGATCTTGCATTCTTCCAGTGTCCTTTCTGGGGGTCAAGAGCGTCTAGTTAACGCAGTGGAAGCTAAGCTCTCACACGCCTTTCCCCCATTGTGCCTCCCATGGCCCCTTTTTGTGGAAAAATTAACGCAGTGGAGGGTACGCTCTCACGTGCCCTTTCCCTATTCTGTCTGGCCAAGTGATGTCGGTGCAAGCCATGTGTTCAGAGGTTGCTGTGGTTCCTGGAAGACATTGCCAACATCCGTGTCGTACAGGGCTACTGACCTTTGAGAACTGAGATGCGTTCATTTTTATCTGTTTTGTTTCCATGGGCTTTTGGGCAAACGGAAAAAGGGTTTTGTTGGCGTGGGGTTTTTTCGCTGTATGTAAAAGGACCGTTCTGTTAAAAAATTTGCAGACGTGTTTGAGAAGGCGCGTTCGTCCCGCGTCTGCGGGTTTTCTCAACGTGAGATTTGCTTTCTTTCGTCGAACACTTCAAGTATCGTCGTCACGCGGAGTAGGAGGCCACCAGGATGGGACGCAAGCGGAAAGCTCCGGATGACTACGCTACAGATTTCATGGATGAATCGTCGTTGTTCCGCGTGCAAACTGTTAATCCGTGCATAAAAGTGGAGCTGCCAGAGGGATTTGCGCCTTCTGAAAGTATCTATCGGCTGGTCCTCCGAGACGAGCGCAAGCTGAGTGACCTAGAATCCGAGTTTCTTTGTTACCGCCAGTATGCTGTGACTAGCACCGTTGATCCAGTGTTATTTTGGAAACTTCATTTACCTCACTGCCACTACTGTCACAAGCCTCGCTGGACATTTTGGGATTTCCTGTGTCCAGCGCAAATGTGGATCGTGCGTTTCAAAATTGCGGGTTGTGAACCGCCAGGAACGTGCTGCTATGTCGGATGCAAGCCTCTCGAAGTATGCTTGCATCTACTATAATAACCAAGTTTGAGAAATAGACGCTTCCTCCAGAAAAAGTGTATGAAATATGTAAATAAAATTGGAAATCTCTGTCTGTGATCAATCGCATTTTTTTCCACCGATAATCACCGATTTTAGCCTCGTCGTGTGACGTTCCACCGATATACACCGGTGTTTCGAAAATAACCTAAACACTGAAAAACATTCGCCGATATTTCTCACAAATAAACACCGGAAAGTACACACCCTACATATAACTCACATCAAACCCTAAGTTGCACTGCTCTAATTTCTTTTCCATTTTACTGAGATATATCATGAGGAGCAGAGGTGACACATGTCTGAGTCCTCTTTTTATTGCTGCGGGTTGTGTAGTTTCTGCTTCCCATGTTATCACTACCTTATTGTATGTGTATACTTGCTGAAGAAACCTAACCAAATTTGTATCTAAACTATACTCCTTCAGCTGACCCCATAGTTTTTCCTGGTTCACATTCTCCATTCGCTCCCTTGATGTCCAAATAAGCTAACCATAAAGGAGTTTGGTTCTTTATTGCTATTTCTATACATTGAGTGGTGACGAATAAGTTATCTTCCAGTCTTCTATCTCTTCGGAATCCATTTTGGAGCTCGCCTTGCATATGTTCTGTCCATTGCTCCATTCTACGCTCTACTATCTGCATAGCTAATCTGTATAGAACTGAAGTTACCGTTATGGGGCGATATGACTTAAAGGAATACTACAACGATATTTCGGCGCTTATTTTTTTTTTTTTGTCGATATGTGTTTAAAGGGGGGTGCAACGATTTCCAGACTTCGGTCAAAAATTTGTGGAAGTTGCCCTCTGACACTTCTGAAGTAAAGAACAGAAAACCGATTTCGCCTGCGTGTCCTAGTTGTTGCGTAAAAAAAAGATAAATATTGGCATTTCGGGCACCCCTCAACTCACTCCCAGCCTTCAGGGTCACACCTGGTCGCACTCCCAGTGACGTCATTCGGAGTGCCGTGTAGCTTCCCGTGTGCTATCTCGGAGGACGCTTCCTCTCCCTCCCTCCGCTGACATTAGCGGGCGTTAGGCTGCAGCTTAGAGCCGAGCGAGGTCACGTAATCTTTTTGCCGTAGTTCCTTCGGCCGCCACTTGGGGTTGCAGGTGGGGGAAAAAGCTCGACCTTTGCTTTGCGATTATGCAGCGGAATCGTGACATTTTTAATGAAGGAGGTGTTTTTTCTATCCTCTGGGACATGATAAACAACGTAAAAATGACAAGATGCAAATTCTTTTAATCATAAAATTGTTGCACCGCCCCTTTAAAGGAGCAGTATCACATCGAACACACCAATATCTTGTTAAAAAAGCCACGAAAAGGAATTTTAAAACGAATTAAACGATTAGCAAAGAGCACCCGGTGGATGTCGCTAACGCCTCGTTTGTAATACCCGTCTAGGAACCTTGAGAGGTAGTGACGGTAACTGTCTCGCCTCCGGCCACGACGAGAGAAGAGGGGAAGGAGGAACTCCCCTCTTCCCGAGAATCCCTTTTGTGTGACCCAGAAGTCGCTATTGTCCCTCTACAAGATTATAGAAGATTAACCCGTCACTCAAAATTCGTACAAAAGCAGCCGCTTCGGTGGCTGGAACGACTAGGCCATCCTGTCGACGTCAGCCTCGCCGTAGCTTTGCTCGTCCCGAGACGAACTACGTCACGATTGCGTTGGATGTCACGTGCTCTCCGCTGGCTGTTCTCCGAGCGCTTGCCAGAGTGGGCCGTTTATAACGAAAAATACAGCCACCGGGCTCAAAATAGAAACGTGCGATTGTCATTTACGGATATTCTGGATCATATTCAACCTATCTTTGAACACGACAGGTATATTTCAAATTTCGTTGAAGTATCCCTTTAATGCTGTCTTTGTTTTCTTTGCCTTTATATATTAGTCTCCTTTTACTTAGTTTCCAATCACTGGGTAGCTCTCCTCTCATAATTACTTGGTTAATCACCAGTGGCGTAGCTAGACCATCTGGCACCCGGGGCCCTTAGGTCTTTTGTCACCCCCCCCCCCCCCCCCCCGCTCCCCGAGACCGCGAGGCTAAAAGCCATAACCGCGACGCGAGGTCACGCAGTGATAATGAAATAATAAATACAGGGTTAGCCAGCAAACAGTGTCACCCCCCCTTTGCACACCTCTGGCTTAGAGAACGTGAAGGCTCAGTTTAGAGAAATGCGGTCTGTACGCGGCGGCAAGCTAGGCTTCCAAACAGACCTTGTGGTCACACTCGGTATCGCTCCGGGAAAATATGATATAATATCAAGCTCGAGCGTGCACCGCCAAGGGTTCACTGCTAACGATTCGGCAAGCAACAGCATGCCGGCGGCCGCCATTTTCTCTAAACAAAGTTTCGAGGCGATTCGGTAAGATGTTGTCGCTAAAACGAGCCTCTAAACCGCACGCCTTAAAATGGAAAGTAATGCAATCAAACAATCGTTGGCATACGGTACACTGCGGCGCTGAAGCCAGTCCGTCCACGCAGATTTCCGGAAGCTCGACGGTCTCCAGTCATGACACGCTGTGGCAACAGGGAAACGCCGTCGCCGTCACAACATTACGAATTCACTTGCCAGAACACTACATTGTGACCGCCTCCCGACGGCGAGCGACGCGCTTCTAGAGCTTACGGCGGGGTCAGAGAGCGAGGGAGCTTGCTGAGCAGAAGCCTTTCGCCAGCACCTCCTCTCGGCACTTCCCCTCGGCGCGTGGTGCGGTACCGTGCACGGGTGGACAGCCATGGGTGCGAGTCAGGGGTGAGGGAGACGACACGTTGAGAGTTTACCCAACACGTTTACCCCCTCCCCGCGACTCCCTTCGTGTAAAACCTTCGTGGGATTTCTTCTTCGTCTGGCGCCTTCTCTTGCTGTCTCGGCGCAGTCCGGCCGTGGTCGGCGCAAGCCAGCCTCGTGCTGCGCTGGGTTTGGCGTAGACTAGGTGGCGTTGGCTTGGCGTGCCCGGGCACAGCTCTTTCTCGAGAGCTCCCGCACTTTCCGCGCTTGTTTTTTCCGCCGGTGCGCGATGACTTCGCGAGCCAAACCAGTTTTGCGACTCTGCACCAGACACGTTCGTGATGGAAGAGTGGTGACCTCATGCGTTTACATTCTTTGCCACTTACGAACCAGTTAAGCCGGGGGGATTGCCGCAATAAGTGGCACCCCCCCTCGTGACTGAGACTCCTGGTACCCGGGGCCCACGGCCCCCGGCCCCCCTGTTACTACGCCACTGTTAATCGCTAGTGCCGTAACTTCAATTGGCTTGTTTTTCCTAGTGTCTTTATGAGTTCCATGGTTATGTTGTCTGGGCCTGTCGCTGTAGCTGCTGGAACCCTACTTTCTGCCTTGTCCCTTTCTTTGTAGTCGTCTCCATCATTACACAATTCTGTTCCTCCTCAACACTGCTGCTGACCGTGCTGTTCACTGTCTCCCTCTGCTCAAGCTGGGAGAAAGCCTCTTCGATCGTCTGTCTAATATATTTACGTGCCTCTATCCCCTCTACTCTTCTCCCCTCCTGTGTGGTCAGTAAGTGTTGGATACCCTCTGTCTCTCTCCCTAGCGCTTTAATGTGCTCCCAAAACCTTTTTGCCGCATTCCTATCTTTTTAGTTACTTCCATCATCCACTGCACTCCTGCACTTCCAATTTTGGCCCGTATTAAAGCTGAGGCTTCCCTTTTCCGCTCTTGGAAGTTCTCCCATTTTGAAGCTACTTCAGCTGGCAAGGCTTCCCTTTTTTTTGCCCACCGATGCTCCCTAGATGCATCTTGGCGCCGCAATATGGGTGATCTGACCTCCTTATCCCACCAGCTTTTTGGTTTAGTGTCTTCGTTTTTGCTTCCTCCTTTGTTTAATTTGATGCTTATCTAATTATCTTTTAAAGATTCCTATTAGATCCTCATACGTCCACTCTTTTTCTGGTTGTTCCGACACTATGTTCTCAATGCTTTTCGATACCTTTTGTATTTGAGCTTCACTTAGTTTAGGCTTACCCGCTCGTTCCTGGGCTTGTTCTGGTTTGGATGCGCAAATTTAATCTTAATTCGATTTGTGGTCACTTCCTAACCTTTTTGTTACTTCATCTATTTCACTACTTCCTAACCTGTCATACAGTTTGTGGGACATGAAGCAAGTAGTCTATTGTTGAGTGTGAGTTGTTTCGTTCCCACGTTATTTTGCCGTCGCATTTTACTTGTGCATTAACTAACACTAGGTACAGGGCCTCACAGAAATTTTCTAGCAGCTTAGTTGTATCTGTGAATCCGTCAAAACCTTCTAAGTGGGCATTCACGTCTCCTATGATAATTGTTTCCTGATTAAGACCAATTTCTCTGATATCCCTCGATATACATTTAAAGTGTTCTGTATTTTCCTCCCTTGAGTCATTTCCTGTTTTCAGGTATGCAAACCACAGAAGAGTGTTTAGACCTGTTACCCTACCTTTAGTTATAACCCTATTGAAATTCTAATTTGTATGAGAAATTTCTCGTGTCCAATAAACACATATAGAATCATACAAGATATATAAGAACATATAAGAACTACATAAGAACCATATAAGATATATGAGAACATACAAGCACTCATATAAGAAACTTGTATGAAGTTTCTTATATGGTTCTTATTTAGCTCTTATATATTTCTTATATAATTCTTTATGTTGTTCTTATATGTTCTTATATGTCTTGTATGATTTATATGTGTTTATTGGACACAAGAAATTTCTCATGCAAATGACTTTTTCACTAGGGAAATGTTTTCTGCCTTGGAATGGCACAGGGTTGTTACCCGTTTTTGTATGCGTATCTTTCTGTTTTGAGTGTTTGTACTTATTTTCCTCTCCCGTATCCCTTTCCCCACTTGGCGGCGGCGGGCTAGCAGGCGCACCTGCGTAAGGGTTTCACCTTTCTGCCTGGCCTTGCACGCTGCCGAGTGGGTATCGCAATCTTGTGCAAATAAAAATTATTAAATTATGATTAATTATTAACCAAAACTCGCTGCGCCTCACGTGTTTCTCGAACTCTTGGCCAGAGATCGAGGAAAGTGCAGTCGCTTCCTCTTAAACGTCTCTAGCTCGCCGAAGAAAACGCGAGACGTGTTCGACGAACTTTTTCGGGACGCACTTCACACCACTTGCCCGATAAGGAACAACCTACACATAATGGGAGACTTTAACGCGCCGCACTGGGTTCTCGGCTACCCACGAAACACCCCGAAGAGGGTCCGGCCAACTGGTTGAAAGCCAACCAGTCTACGGCCAACTTGTCGACGGCCAATTCGTCGAATAGGCCAATTCGTAATAGGGCAGCTAGTCGAAAGGGTCAATCTGTCGAAGGGTGATTCGTCGAATGGGTTGAATGACGGTCCGGGGTAAAATTTCGTGGTGTTTTACCTTTTGACCTATACTGTTATCTGTGTCTGGACTAAGCGCAGCGCCCTCGTTAATATACAAGATTAAAGAAAAAAAAAGATCGGAAGAGGGTGAAGACAAAAAATAACCTTGAGAAAAGTTGAAATATGTGTCATCTCGGGATCGTCTTTTTGTTAATTTTCTTTCTTGCTTTTTGTGATGAGCCGCCGCGGACTGTCGCCGCGAAGGGGCCGGGTAGGCTAACACGCGCGACGTAGTGGCGTAGCCAGGGAAGAGGCTTATGGGGCTTCAGCACCCCTTCCCCCCCCCCCTTTCCCCCGTAATCCAGCCGACCCTATATATGCACATTCAGTTTGACCCCCCTCCTTCTCTCCGCACCCCAAGTCTTCGACATCCATGACTTGGGGTGATGTACCACACCGCTGAGGAACATCGCTTCATCGATCAGGCAGAACGCCGTCTGTTAATTGTGTGCCCGGATCCATGAATGCCACGACTCCGTCAAGAGGAAAGACACTTCTTCATGCGACGACAGCTGGATCACCGAGTACATGAGGTGTTTCAGGCCCTAAAGAGTTTGGCCAGGGACATCGCTTCCACGTGCTCTCGGACCAAAGAACTGGTGCATGCAAAGAAGCTGGCTGCAATTTAGCCGGACAACTCAGCCTCCAGCCTCCGTGGAGTCGATGCAAGGTTCGTGTGCAATCTTGTCATCGAGAGAGCTCACCCGTTCAGAGACATCGGTACTGGCAAGAGGCCGGGGTTTCAACTTAACCACTCGCAAGCCCCTCCCGCTATGGTTGTGTCCATCGAAGACGGGGTGGGACCCAGGCACGCTGCCAGGATTTGGCCCGGCGGGGGGGGGGGGCTGCCCATGACAAAATGCTGTATTATGAGGGGAGTGTGGAGAGGAGGTCCCCCAGCAAAATGGATGATTTGGGGGGGGGGGGGCCCGGGGCCCCAGCGGGCCGCACCCCCATGGCTACGCGTGCCTTGTTGGACCCGCTCTACTCGCAGAAAGAGGCTAGGTTGAAAGCCATCGGCGTCATATCTCAGGCAGTTCAGCAGAAGCCTCTTAACATTTCGGCAAGAAACCTCTTAACATTTTGGGCTGTAGAAAATCAGGTTTTGCGTCACCTCAAAGAAGACAAAAACATCATAGTGTTGCGGCGAAGACAAGGGAAACGCTACCGTCGTCATGGACAAGGAGAAGTACGACCAAAAGCTGCATGAGCTCCTTGGCAGCAGTGCCTACACTTCCTTGCCAAGAGATCCTACAAGAAAGGTGCAAGAAACGCTCGAACAAAACACTGGCTATCATCTTCCAGAAATACCCAGACTTCCGCAGCCTCTACATGAGGCTCATCCGCAGGATTGGATCCAGTCCGGCGTTGTATGGTCTCCCCAAGATACACAAGGCCGGTGTACCACTTCGGCCTATTGTGGACTTCACGTCACATTTCCGCGCCGTCTCCAACGTATACCTCCACAGGCTTTTTCTCACCTCCTCACCGGGAAAGACTCCAACGTATGTGCATGCAATACTAGTCACAACTCACAGAGCTAGTTTCCGGCTTAGAGCTACACGTTACGACCAGAGCCTCCCCAGGCAGCACGAAAAATGTGTTATGTGTCTGGCCAGCCTTTGGCCGCTCTCTGGCCAGCTCGGCCACTGGCCACCGGAGATCAGAAGATCACCGGCAAGCGTATGGCCACAGACTAACTCAGTTTTCCTTTGGCCACAGGTGATAAAAAAATGATTGGCAAGCGTCTGGCCACAGACAACTCAGTTTTTCTCTGGCCACCGGTGATAAAAAAAGACCGGCAAGCATCTGGCCACAGAACACTCACTTTTCTCTTGGCCACCGGTGTTCAAAAGATGATCCGAAAGTGTGTGGCCACTGATGCATTATTTCTGCTCGGCTACCAGAGACAAAAAGATGTCTGGCAAGCATCTGGCCCCAGAGCACCCTGTTTTCTTCTGGCCAGAGGTGTTCAAAAGATGATCCGAAAGTGTGTGGCCACTGATGCATTATTTCTGCTCGGCTACCAGAGACAAAAAGATGTCTGGCAAGCATTTGGCCAAAGAGCACTCTCTTTTCTTCTGGCCACAGGTGTTCGAAAGATTATCCCAAAGTGTGTGGCCACTGATGCATTATTTCTGCTCGGCTACCAGAGACAAAAAGATGTCTGGCTAGCATCTGGCCACAGAGCACCCTGTTTTCTTCTGGCCAGAGGTGTTCAAAAGATAATCCGAAAGTGTGTGGCCACTGATGCATTATTTCTGCTCGGCTACCAGAGACAAAAAGATGTCTGGCAAGCATCTGGCCACAGAGCACCCTGTTTTCTTCTGGCCAGAGGTGTTCAAAAGATGATCCGAAAGTTTGTGGCCACTGATGCATTATTTCTGCTTGGCTACCAGAGACAAAAAGATGTCTGGCAAGCGTTTGGCCACAGAGCACTCTCTTTTCTTCTGGCCACAGGTGTTCAAAAGATGATCCGAAAGTGTGTGGCCACTGATGCATTATTTCTGCTCGGCTACCAGAGACAAAAAGATGTCTGGCAAGCATCTGGCCACAGAGCACCCTGTTTTCTTCTGGTCAGAGGTGTTCAAAAGATGATCCGAAACTGTGTGGCCACTGATGCATTATTTCTGCTCGGCTACCAGAGACAAAAAGATGTCTGGCAAGTTTTTGGCCAAAGAGCACTCTCTTTTCTTCTGGCCACAGGTGTTCAAAAGATGATCCGAAAGTGTGTGGCTACTGATGCATTATTTCTGCTCGGCTACCAGAGACAAAAATATGTCTGGCAAGCATCTGGCCCCAGAGCACCCTGTTTTCTTCTGGCCAGAGGTGTTCAAAAGATGATCCGGAAGTGTGTGGCCACTGATGCATTATTTCTGCTCGGCTACCAGATACAAAAAGATGTCTGGCAAGCATCTGGCCACAGAGCACTCTTTTTTCTGGCCACAGTTGTTCAAAAGATGATTCATATATGTATGGCCACTGATGCGCCATTTCTGCTCGGCGGCGTAAGTGGCAAGCAATTAAATGTCTGCCAAGCATTTGGCCAAAGAGAAATCACTTTTCGCATGGCCACCGATGTTCAAAAGAAAAAGATGGCAACCAAGTGTCTGGCCACATAATTTGTTTTAACCACTGGTGGCAAAACATACGTTGTCTGGAAAGCATCTGAGGCCGGATTCTCAAAGCGAACTTACGACGAAAAAAGTGCGTACGACATATTTGAGAGAAAATCCGTATTCTCGAAACGAAATTGTCGTAACTTTTGCGCAGGTTACGACAAAATCCTACGACAGCTCCGAAGCTGTCTTACGCACTTTTTACGATCAAATCAACATGGCCGACAGCATCGCACAGTTACTTGGTCGCGACGACCAGCGGATATTTATTTTTCTACATGCTCTTCTCGCGCGTCCCGACTTCAAGCAGCAAGAAAAAAGGAAGAAGTACTTGAAGCCGACCACGACGAACATCAACGCTGGATCCACAGACACCCGGGAAAAGCAACAAAGGCAACGATCCCACCGACCAAGCGAGCTCGGCAGAATAGGCCTAGCAGGCACTCCGACCGCTCCGACCTGTTCGGGCGCAGCATTTCTCCGACGGTCCTTGGCCAAGACCGTCTGCCCACGACCGGCAGGCTTGCTGAATGGAATATGCCCGCGTGACCCTTTTGGACCCTTCCCGTATGAATAGTTTGATCGCTAAACCAAATTTCAGAGGTCAATCTCTTTCCCTCGTCATCTCGATCTCCTTGTTTTCCGAGGCAGCGGTGACGAACGCTGTCGTCGAAAAGGGACTCTCATTGATTCTATCTTCTTGTTTTGTGTGATATAGAGCTAAATAAACGCCGTATGGATTACCTTCGCAACACGATATGTACACTTTTTTATTAGTATGCCATTTTTATTTTGACACGGCGCTACGTCACTGTCGAGCTATAACAGTCCGTGGTAGCTACGCGATGATGGTCATACCTTTCTTTGCCGAGTGTCATGTCAGTATCGAGTTGCAATCGTAAAAGATCGGTCCCGAAGCGCTTGCCAAGACGCGGGCTAACAGAGCGAATTCAGCACTTCGATCGAACACTCGCGTCCGCTCCGAGTATGAAAAGGTATTTGCGTGGCTCTTGCTGACACTCTCGTAGTTCAAACGTATCTTTTTTTAACGTCGGCTCGCTCCTGCATTTCCGAGGCCGCGAAAAACGCCGCGGCTATTGGTTTCTATCTATGCCGCTTTGCAAACGACTGGCACGGCGCTTTTACCAACAATGACAGGTGTGTTGACTTCGTAGCAGTCAACGAAGCGTTTAAATCGTGTTAGCGTCGATATATCACTGCACGGACACGAACCCCAGTCAAGCGGTGATGAAAAGGCCGCCTGTGTTTGTGAGAAACAGCTTGAACACTAAACGTTTACACACAGACAGGTCAGGACATAGATAGGGCTGACTATCAACGAGTAGTTAGCCTGTGTTTGTTATTAAACATCCACGTGCTCCGAACTATGCCGAGCTCTCCGATTGGTTGTTCGTGTTGCCGAAGACGCCGTCGCCATAGCAACAACACCGGAAGTCGTTGTTTCTCCGTAAAAGGTCGTAACTTTCCTCCTCTCACTTAAGAACACGTTTGTGAATACCGTTTGCGCCTCATCTTACGATGATCGTAAGTTTACGAACTTCGTAGCTAAGTTGTCGTAGGTAAGAGGTTTTTATGAATCTGGCCTCTGGCCACCAAACACCCACTTTTCTTATGGCCAGCGATGTTCAAAAGGTGACCCGCTGGCTACTGATGCATCAATTCTGTTTGGCTACCAATATTACGAAAAGCTGGCCACTATCTGGAAACAGAGCACTTGCTGCATTTATTTCCATTATAAATAGGCCTTATATCCTTATATGTGTACCGACACTGTACAGCACTTAACATCTGTACTTTTTTGCATCCTATTTCAAAAAGGCATTGGGGAGCCAGAAATATTCTGTTTATGTAAATTCCCCAAACAAGCACTTTCCACCACAAGAAGTTTTAAAGTCAGTCTCATGATTGTAAAAACTTAAAAAATTGTTGACTTCTTCATGCCTGTAACGTGTACATGCAAATATATTTGGCCAACACATTTTTGCAGAGATCAATGACATTTTATTAATTTTTGAGTACATAAGATTTGAACCTGGCAATGAAAACAAAACTGATTTGCTTCTAAACGTCCATGGATTCCACTGATGTACAATCCATGCACGTTTAGCACGAGTCCAGTTGGGAGGCAGATGTATATGTGGCAGATAAACCTCCCTGGGAGAAACCCGTCTCGGATCTTGAGACAGACTCTGAAACAATTCAGTCGGTCAGGCATAGGGATGCCGCGAACTTTTTCGAACCGAAGTTTCGATGATCGAATCGAGCGGTTCGAAAGGTTCGAAAGATTTCGAATTTTCGAACTTTTTATATCAGGGGTCTCAAACACGCGGCCCGCGTGGCGTTTTCTTGCGGCCCGCGCAGCCGGACATAAGTGAATTTTTTTTATTATTTAATTTGTTTTTTTTATATTTTTACTTTTGCTCAGCCCAAATGTGTAAAAAGCTTGCTAAAAAAATCCAAGCTGTTCGATTTTGACCATGTGCCAGGATACATGACGCAAACGTAGAGCGCGGTGTCATGCAATAGCGTCTGTGCAAGAAAGAGGGCCGCTTTTGGTTAAAAAAGATAGTCGGACCGGACGGAGTAGCCGAGGCGTCGGCAAAGGGCTTCCAAGATTCCTTGGCACAGAGCATCGAAGCATAGCCTCCTATAATCCTGGTCCACACCTTCACACATGCGGATGGCGTATCCGGGACAACTAATCTCCCCTCCATTCCACCCCACCTTCTTCCTATGCTCCGTTCACCCCTAAGCTGACAATGCGGTGGAAGCTGCACGCTCGCTGGACCACTCAACTGTCGACCTTGAATCATGCGACCACTCCCCTTTCCGCGCACTCCTGCGCGTTGAACGAGGTCAAGCGATAAGATTGGTCCGGCGAACACGTAGCTTCCAGCGCACTGTCAGCTTAGGGGTGAACGGAGTATAACCTCGTCAAAGCGTTGGGTTCTTCCAACCTCCCTTTTGTGTTCATTGTCACTTCACGTATCCTTTGCACCCAAGTTTATCTCAGTCGAAACTGCTGGATGCCATCGTTGTATGCTTCCCTTCAAGTTCTTGGAAAAGCATTTTACCCTTAATGCGGTCACCCCCTCTCAACGCCCATAGTGATCTTCGGTTGACGGTGGCGTTGTGCACCCGAAATTTGCACTGATCAGCACAGGTTGTTACGTTCTTTTTCAACGATTCAGTGTGCAACGTCAACTCTCAAGTAGTCATCTCGATGTCGTTGTCCAAGCCGTCTGCGAAACGGAGAGTTGAAGACGAAAAGCGGCTCTTTCAAGAGCGATGGGAACTATCCTATTTCTTCACGGAATCGCGAGACAAGGTGCTGTGTTTAATTTGTCATCAGACTGTAGCTGTGCCAAAGGAATACAATGTGCGACGTCACTTCATGTCATGCCATCAAGAGAAGTATGAAGCCCTCACCGGAAAGAGCCGCGAGAACACGGTGTCCCAACTTAAGGCGTCGCTGGGAAAACAGCACGACCTGTTCCAAAAGGCGGTCAAAACAAGCGACGAAACGGTGAGAGCTAGCTTTATTGTTTCCGAGCTTATCGCTAAATCGTCCAAGCCATTTACTGATGGCCTGTGGCTGGTCTGTTTCTGACCCGTGCTGCTGAACGCTGGCTGGCGACTAGCTTTTGGAGGACGGTACCTTGTCCCGATGGAAGGTCAGTGCTTTACTGAGGAGCAAGGTCTACTTTGTCAGGGTTTGTTATTTATGTCGAATTGGGCTTAGGTTGCCAGACTTTCATGATTCGGTGCCGTGATGGATTCATATCCTCAATGCCATGTTAGTAAGGGATAATCTCGTCCATGTGGTTCTAGTTTTCTCTGTTTCCTTCTTCCTCCCATATAGTAACCATGCGCCCGTAAAGGCTGGGTAGCCCCGACCCCCTCCCCATCCTCCACATGAGGTTCAAGTTTTGACCTAGCATTCCCACGGCCTTGCTGCCACTGACAACTGCAAGCCAACACTTTCTTCCGATTAGTTGCAAATATGCTTACCTCTATACAGTTTTTACCCCTTCTCCACATTCAAAAGGAACAATGAGGATGATTTTAAGTTTCTTTTTCTTACGTGTGTTTTTCGATGCCTTAGGCCCCTGGCATGCCGCTCAATATTTCTATAAAATTCTGGGGTGCCCGTTGCTTTGCCTGCGAACAAGCTGACAATACCAAAACTTATCACGAAAGCGCAGAAAAAACGAGATTCGCGCGCCCTCGTTGCATTTCTCCTTTGTGATGGCGGAGCATGACGTCGGAGGCGAAGTGACTCTTCCTTTACGACGTCACTCAGAGAGTTAATTTCGCTATCACTGGATTATTCGCAAGCAAAGAAATAGGTGTCGCAGAATTCTATAAAAAATTTACCGGCAGCCAGGTCCCCAGGTGTCCAAAAAACCCACTTTATTTAAAATCGTCCTCATTGTCCCTTTAAAGGGGCCATGAAACAATTTTAACGTTAAAAGAATATGGAACTTGTTAATCTTATTTTGTTTACCTCAGGACAAGTACGACGAAACACGCCCTGTTTCCTTAAAATGTTTCAAGAGCGCTGCATAACTGCCAAAAAATAGACTATTTCCCTGCGGCGTCACTTCGCGTCAGGTGCAGTGTATTGAGTTTGCACCTTGAGCAATTATACACCTGTATATAAAGCTAACCTTTTCTGAATGTTTTCGGTCAAATGTACGTAAGTGCTTTGGAAGCCACATATTCTTGGCATCTAATACACAAAGTTTTGGCCATCTACCCGGAGTCAACGAAAGCATTCTCTCACCGCTGCCGCTTTGCTACTGATCGGCGATTGCCGAGCGTGAACTTCAGCGCTCGGCAAAGCCAGATATCTCCGGGTCCCCTGGTCTGCCCAGGCTGCACGTCACAATGCCAATGACCCTGAAAGTGGTGTAGAGTTGAGGCACACCACACGTTTCCATCCATTTTATGTTTTATGGAAAAACTAGCCCACTAGGGTATTAATTGTTTTCTGATCTTCATTGAAAAAGTGACAGAAAGCAACTGCCACACTTATTTGGCCAATGTCAGAAAGTCGTTTCATGCACATTAGGACTCAAGATTTTCAGCTACTTTTATTTCTGAATTTGAGATAAATTGTTATTTTGGTTAAATCATATGTGCTCTTTGGTTCAAGGCAGAACTTATATGCTTCCAGTGCATTGAGTGTGTAATCTGACTTCACCATGTTCTTTTTTCTGCTTCATTAGGCAGCATATTTCCGCCAGAATGGCGGAAATAATCACAAGGTGGCAACCAGGCTCGTCCTTACACAGCTGGTAGGGAATTCTGTGGCTGCATCCTGCAGCTGGGCAGGATCCTGCAGCTGGGCAGGATCGCAAGGAACCAAGGAGGCCTTCAGCTTGCAGGGCAACATCCTGGCGCTTGTTCTGGGTAGGTTCCACTAGGTTCTTAACATGAGATCCCGATTGTTTTGCCCTTACGAATTTCGATTGTCCAGGGATTATCAAACACGGCACTAGAACTTACCCTGAAATCATTGGGAGATTCACGCAGAAAATCCATAGTGAAGTCGCGTTTGGTTTCGGGTGTTACCTTATCTCTTTGTATGTATGGAAAGTGGTATTCACATTCTCATTTTATGCATGTGCACATCATGAAGTCACATCTTAAAGAAAGACATCTAAGCACTACTGCATGATGCATGTTAAATACCCCAGACTAGCAGTCGTTCTGCACTGGCTAAATTGCTCATCTATAGGGGGAAATGTGGCATTCATTCGAGGTAGACCATAACCTTGCTGTCTAATTCCTCAAAACACTTCAACGTTTTTACTTTTTTCTACCACAATCATATACGACTGCATGTTCGGTCTTCTTGCCCTTCGGTTTCACCATTTCTAATTTCTGATGGGTTAGAACTCAACTGAAAGTGCTGTTGAAAATGACATAACAATATAGTAATTAATAATTGTTAAACACTGGCACAATTTTAGGGAAAAGAGTCCAAAGGCAAATAACCTCATTCCGCCTAAAATGGTGCCACAATCATGTTTTGAAAGGTTCCCAAGACTATGCTTTTCTTACAGAGTGGAATAGTTTTCCAACATTTATATATACCTCTTACTGTCCTACATGCGAACAGGGCTTTTTAGTTGATTTACTGATAACATAAAACTATTGTAGCAGCATATGAATTTAAATAATGCTATTGCACACACCTGGATGCATTGAACTTAGCAAGCAATCAGGATGTTTGTACTCATGTTTTACCATTATTGTAGTATATGATTGATTTGCCTACGGTATAATGTGAATTTGTCTTTGACATAAATACAGTCAAACCCGACCATATCGAACCCGTTTACATCAAATTATTCCTTATATCGAACAGTTTTTGTGCACAGTAATGTTGCAGTGATAATATATAGCAAAAACTACGGTTACATCGAACAAAAATAGCAGCCGCTACCGATATATCAAACTTCAAGCAGCGCAAAATTGCGCCCAGAAGTTAGCTTTCCCCCAATGCAGGCGGGTGCGTTGGGGGAAAGTCAGCTCGCAAAGCAAGCTGCCTTTTTTCTTCCGGGCAGCCGCGTCGACCGGCCTGCCCGAACTGCCAAGAGCGCCGTTTTGCACTGCAAGTTAGGTTTCCCCCAACGCGGCCATCTGTGTTGGGGGAAAGCCAGCTCGCAGAGCAAGCTGTCTTTTTTCTCCCGCGTGGCCACGTCGACTTTTCTAAATGTGGTGTGCTTGTTTGTTGTCAAATTACCCGCTATATCGAACTGGTAGACGGTTTTTTGCGAGTTCGATAGAAACGGGTTTGACTGTATTCCATGTCCTGCAGGCAATAATTGTTATGAATGATTTGCTCACTTGATAGTTTTTTTTTGCATATCTGACCGATGCATATCATTTTAATTTTTTTCAGCTGCACTGAAGCCCAAGTTCGAAGAGGCAGACAAGGCAACTGTGGCGTCCGTCGCCAAGATATTGATTTACGCATCTAATGACCGTGACGGAGGACGCAGTCTCCGTAGGGCAAGCAAGAAATAGAGCATACACAGAAAAAAATAAAGGAAAGAAGTATATGTATCAAAGCAGTTTTTTTAGCATTATTCCTGGGCTCCCTTTTGAAAGAACTGGCTCTGGCTAAAAATGCATAGCTATTCTTTAGCCAAGATGGTTGTTAAACTTTGACCAGAGTCCAGGCCTTTAGATGTCTGGACTCTGGTCAAAGTTGAAGGACCCGAGCCTGGTCTCAATTGAATAGCCTATATGCATGGTTTTGTTTATCAAATCGGCCTGACCCGCAAAAGTTCAATGGCCAGACTCTGGCAAAAGTTCAACAGCCTGCTTCTGGCCGAAATAGAACGGCCTTACTTTGGCCATAGTTGAACAGCCATAACCTGGCCAATGCTGAACGGCCTCAATCTGGCCAAAAGTGAGCGGCCCTAATTCGGCCAGAGTAGGATGGCCTTAATCTGGCCAAAGCTGAACAGCCTCAATCTGGCCAAAGGTGAGCGGCCTTAATTTGGCCAGAGTAGGACGGCCTTAATCTGGCCAAAGCTGAATGGCCTCAATCTGGCCAAAGGTGAGCGGCCTTAATTCGGCCAGAGATGGATGGCCTTCATCTGGCCAAAGCTGAACGGCCTTCATTTGGCCAAAGCTGAATGGCCTCAATCTGGCCAGAGTTGAACGGCTTAACTGTGGCTAGGGCTGAGTGGCCAGAGGATGGCCAATTGAAACCAACCAATCAACGGCCACAAGCTGGCCGTCCTTTGGCCGGTCACATTCTGAGTGTTCGGCCACATTTCGGCCACTCTTCGGCCAGAGTTTGGCCGTTCTACTTTTACTTGGCCAAATGACCATGTAGGAGCATCTTAGGAACATCCCTGGCCAGAGGATGGCCAGACAAAAATGAACGGCCAGAGGATGACTGGCCAGAGACTGGCCAGACAGTTGGTGCTGCCTGGGGTCTGACTAACCCAGGCAGCACGAAAAATGTGTTATGTGTCTGGCCAGCCTTTGGCCGCTCTCTGGCCAGCTCGGCCACTGGCCACCGGAGATCAGAAGATCACCGGCAAGCGTATGGCCACAGACTAACTCAGTTTTCCTTTGGCCACAGGTGATAAAAAATGATTGGCAAGCGTCTGGCCACAGACAACTCAGTTTTTCTCTGGCCACCGGTGATAAAAAAAGACCGGCAAGCATCTGGCCACAGAACACTCACTTTTCTCTTGGCCACCGGTGTTCAAAAGATGATCCGAAAGTGTGTGGCCACTGATGCATTATTTCTGCTCGGCTACCAGAGACAAAAAGATGTCTGGCAAGCATCTGGCCACAGAGCACCCTGTTTTCTTCTGGCCAGAGGTGTTCAAAAGATAATCCGAAAGTGTGTGGCCACTGATGCATTATTTCTGCTCGGCTACCAGAGACAAAAAGATGTCTGGCAAGCATCTGGCCACAGAGCACCCTGTTTTCTTCTGGCCAGAGGTGTTCAAAAGATGATCCGAAAGTTTGTGGCCACTGATGCATTATTTCTGCTTGGCTACCAGAGACAAAAAGATGTCTGGCAAGCGTTTGGCCACAGAGCACTCTCTTTTCTTCTGGCCACAGGTGTTCAAAAGATGATCCGAAAGTGTGTGGCCACTGATGCATTATTTCTGCTCGGCTACCAGAGACAAAAAGATGTCTGGCAAGCATCTGGCCACAGAGCACCCTGTTTTCTTCTGGTCAGAGGTGTTCAAAAGATGATCCGAAACTGTGTGGCCACTGATGCATTATTTCTGCTCGGCTACCAGAGACAAAAAGATGTCTGGCAAGTTTTTGGCCAAAGAGCACTCTCTTTTCTTCTGGCCACAGGTGTTCAAAAGATGATCCGAAAGTGTGTGGCTACTGATGCATTATTTCTGCTCGGCTACCAGAGACAAAAATATGTCTGGCAAGCATCTGGCCCCAGAGCACCCTGTTTTCTTCTGGCCAGAGGTGTTCAAAAGATGATCCGGAAGTGTGTGGCCACTGATGCATTATTTCTGCTCGGCTACCAGATACAAAAAGATGTCTGGCAAGCATCTGGCCACAGAGCACTCTTTTTTCTGGCCACAGTTGTTCAAAAGATGATTCATATATGTATGGCCACTGATGCGCCATTTCTGCTCGGCGGCGTAAGTGGCAAGCAATTAAATGTCTGCCAAGCATTTGGCCAAAGAGAAATCACTTTTCGCATGGCCACCGATGTTCAAAAGAAAAAGATGGCAACCAAGTGTCTGGCCACATAATTTGTTTTAACCACTGGTGGCAAAACATACGTTGTCTGGAAAGCATCTGAGGCCGGATTCTCAAAGCGAACTTACGACGAAAAAAGTGCGTACGACATATTTGAGAGAAAATCCGTATTCTCGAAACGAAATTGTCGTAACTTTTGCGCAGGTTACGACAAAATCCTACGACAGCTCCGAAGCTGTCTTACGCACTTTTACGATCAAATCAACATGGCCGACAGCATCGCACAGTTACTTGGTCGCGACGACCAGCGGATATTTATTTTTCTACATGCTCTTCTCGCGCGTCCCGACTTCAAGCAGCAAGAAAAAAGGAAGAAGTACTTGAAGCCGACCACGACGAACATCAACGCTGGATCCACAGACACCCGGGAAAAGCAACAAAGGCAACGATCCCACCGACCAAGCGAGCTCGGCAGAATAGGCCTAGCAGGCACTCCGACCGCTCCGACCTGTTCGGGCGCAGCATTTCTCCGACGGTCCTTGGCCAAGACCGTCTGCCCACGACCGGCAGGCTTGCTGAATGGAATATGCCCGCGTGACCCTTTTGGACCCTTCCCGTATGAATAGTTTGATCGCTAAACCAAATTTCAGAGGTCAATCTCTTTCCCTCGTCATCTCGATCTCCTTGTTTTCCGAGGCAGCGGTGACGAATGCTGTCGTCGAAAAGGGACTCTCATTGATTCTATCTTCTTGTTTTGTGTGATATAGAGCTAAATAAACGCCGTATGGATTACCTTCGCAACACGATATGTACACTTTTTTATTAGTATGCCATTTTTATTTTGACACGGCGCTACGTCACTGTCGAGCTATAACAGTCCGTGGTAGCTACGCGATGATGGTCATACCTTTCTTTGCCGAGTGTCATGTCAGTATCGAGTTGCAATCGTAAAAGATCGGTCCCGAAGCGCTTGCCAAGACGCGGGCTAACAGAGCGAATTCAGCACTTCGATCGAACGCTCGCGTCCGCTCCGAGTATGAAAAGGTATTTGCGTGGCTCTTGCTGACACTCTCGTAGTTCAAACGTATCTTTTTTTAACGTCGGCTCGCTCCTGCATTTCCGAGGCCGCGAAAAACGCCGCGGCTATTGGTTTCTATCTATGCCGCTTTGCAAACGACTGGCACGGCGCTTTTACCAACAATGACAGGTGTGTTGACTTCGTAGCAGTCAACGAAGCGTTTAAATCGTGTTAGCGTCGATATATCACTGCACGGACACGAACCCCAGTCAAGCGGTGATGAAAAGGCCGCCTGTGTTTGTGAGAAACAGCTTGAACACTAAACGTTTACACACAGACAGGTCAGGACATACATAGGGCTGACTATCAACGAGTAGTTAGCCTGTGTTTGTTATTAAACATCCACGTGCTCCGAACTATGCCGAGCTCTCCGATTGGTTGTTCGTGTTGCCGAAGACGCCGTCGCCATAGCAACAACACCGGAAGTCGTTGTTTCTCCGTAAAAGGTCGTAACTTTCCTCCTCTCACTTAAGAACACGTTTGTGAATACCGTTTGCGCCTCATCTTACGATGATCGTAAGTTTACGAACTTCGTAGCTAAGTTGTCGTAGGTAAGAGGTTTTTTATGAATCTGGCCTCTGGCCACCAAACACCCACTTTTCTTATGGCCAGCGATGTTCAAAAGGTGACCCGCTGGCTACTGATGCATCAATTCTGTTTGGCTACCAATATTACGAAAAGCTGGCCACTATCTGGAAACAGAGCACTTGCTGCATTTATTTCCATTATAAATAGGCCTTATATCCTTATATGTGTGCCGACACTGTACAGCACTTAACATCTGTACTTTTTTGCATCCTATTTCAAAAAGGCATTGGGGAGCCAGAAATATTCTGTTTATGTAAATTCCCCAAACAAGCACTTTCCACCACAAGAAGTTTTAAAGTCAGTCTCATGATTGTAAAAACTTAAAAAATTGTTGACTTCTTCATGCCTGTAACGTGTACATGCAAATATATTTGGCCAACACATTTTTGCAGAGATCAATGACATTTTATTAATTTTTGAGTACATAAGATTTGAACCTGGCAATGAAAACAAAACTGATTTGCTTCTAAACGTCCATGGATTCCACTGATGTACAATCCATGCACGTTTAGCACGAGTCCAGTTGGGAGGCAGATGTATATGTGGCAGATAAACCTCCCTGGGAGAAACCCGTCTCGGATCTTGAGACAGACTCTGAAACAATTCAGTCGGTCAGGCATAGGGATGCCGCGAACTTTTTTCGAACCGAAGTTTCGATGATCGAATCGAGCGGTTCGAAAGGTTCGAAAGATTTCGAATTTTCGAACTTTTTATATCAGGGGTCTCAAACACGCGGCCCGCGTGGCGTTTTCTTGCGGCCCGCGCAGCCAGACATAAGTGAATTTTTTTTATTATTTAATTTGTTTTTTTTTAT
Source organism: Ixodes ricinus (assembly GCA_037355805.1). NCBI lineage: Eukaryota > Metazoa > Arthropoda > Arachnida > Ixodida > Ixodidae > Ixodes > Ixodes ricinus. The sequence goes on along the minus strand of JAZHYW010008843.1, from coordinate 3,212 downwards.
ATTTTTACTTTTGCTCAGCCCAAATGTGTAAAAAGCTTGCTAAAAAAAATCCAAGCTGTTCGATTTTGACCATGTGCCAGGATACATGACGCAAACGTAGAGCGCGGTGTCATGCAATAGCGTCTGTGCAAGAAAGAGGGCCGCTTTTGGTTAAAAAAGATAGTCGGACCGGACGGAGTAGCCGAGGCGTCGGCAAAGGGCTTCCAAGATTCCTTGGCACAGAGCATCGAAGCATAGCCTCCTATAATCCTGGTCCACACCTTCACACATGCGGATGGCGTATCCGGGACAACTAATCTCCCCTCCATTCCACCCCACCTTCTTCCTATGCTCCGTTCACCCCTAAGCTGACAATGCGGTGGAAGCTGCACGCTCGCTGGACCACTCAACTGTCGACCTTGAATCATGCGACCACTCCCTTTCCGCGCACTCCTGCGCGTTGAACGAGGTCAAGCGATAAGATTGGTCCGGCGAACACGTAGCTTCCAGCGCACTGTCAGCTTAGGGGTGAACGGAGTATAACCTCGTCAAAGCGTTGGGTTCTTCCAACCTCCCTTTTGTGTTCATTGTCACTTCACGTATCCTTTGCACCCAAGTTTATCTCAGTCGAAACTGCTGGATGCCATCGTTGTATGCTTCCCTTCAAGTTCTTGGAAAAGCATTTTACCCTTAATGCGGTCACCCCCTCTCAACGCCCATAGTGATCTTCGGTTGACGGTGGCGTTGTGCACCCGAAATTTGCACTGATCAGCACAGGTTGTTACGTTCTTTTTCAACGATTCAGTGTGCAACGTCAACTCTCAAGTAGTCATCTCGATGTCGTTGTCCAAGCCGTCTGCGAAACGGAGAGTTGAAGACGAAAAGCGGCTCTTTCAAGAGCGATGGGAACTATCCTATTTCTTCACGGAATCGCGAGACAAGGTGCTGTGTTTAATTTGTCATCAGACTGTAGCTGTGCCAAAGGAATACAATGTGCGACGTCACTTCATGTCATGCCATCAAGAGAAGTATGAAGCCCTCACCGGAAAGAGCCGCGAGAACACGGTGTCCCAACTTAAGGCGTCGCTGGGAAAACAGCACGACCTGTTCCAAAAGGCGGTCAAAACAAGCGACGAAACGGTGAGAGCTAGCTTTATTGTTTCCGAGCTTATCGCTAAATCGTCCAAGCCATTTACTGATGGCCTGTGGCTGGTCTGTTTCTGACCCGTGCTGCTGAACGCTGGCTGGCGACTAGCTTTTGGAGGACGGTACCTTGTCCCGATGGAAGGTCAGTGCTTTACTGAGGAGCAAGGTCTACTTTGTCAGGGTTTGTTATTTATGTCGAATTGGGCTTAGGTTGCCAGACTTTCATGATTCGGTGCCGTGATGGATTCATATCCTCAATGCCATGTTAGTAAGGGATAATCTCGTCCATGTGGTTCTAGTTTTCTCTGTTTCCTTCTTCCTCCCATATAGTAACCATGCGCCCGTAAAGGCTGGGTAGCCCCGACCCCCTCCCCATCCTCCACATGAGGTTCAAGTTTTGACCTAGCATTCCCACGGCCTTGCTGCCACTGACAACTGCAAGCCAACACTTTCTTCCGATTAGTTGCAAATATGCTTACCTCTATACAGTTTTTACCCCTTCTCCACATTCAAAAGGAACAATGAGGATGATTTTAAGTTTCTTTTTCTTACGTGTGTTTTTCGATGCCTTAGGCCCCTGGCATGCCGCTCAATATTTCTATAAAATTCTGTGGTGCCCGTTGCTTTGCCTGCGAACAAGCTGACAATACCAAAACTTATCACGAAAGCGCAGAAAAAACGAGATTCGCGCGCCCTCGTTGCATTTCTCCTTTGTGATGGCGGAGCATGACGTCGGAGGCGAAGTGACTCTTCCTTTACGACGTCACTCAGAGAGTTAATTTCGCTATCACTGGATTATTCGCAAGCAAAGAAATAGGTGTCGCAGAATTCTATAAAAAATTTACCGGCAGCCAGGTCCCCAGGTGTCCAAAAAACCCACTTTATTTAAAATCGTCCTCATTGTCCCTTTAAAGGGGCCATGAAACAATTTTAACGTTAAAAGAATATGGAACTTGTTAATCTTATTTTGTTTACCTCAGGACAAGTACGACGAAACACGCCCTGTTTCCTTAAAATGTTTCAAGAGCGCTGCATAACTGCCAAAAAATAGACTATTTCCCTGCGGCGTCACTTCGCGTCAGGTGCAGTGTATTGAGTTTGCACCTTGAGCAATTATACACCTGTATATAAAGCTAACCTTTTCTGAATGTTTTCGGTCAAATGTACGTAAGTGCTTTGGAAGCCACATATTCTTGGCATCTAATACACAAAGTTTTGGCCATCTACCCGGAGTCAACGAAAGCATTCTCTCACCGCTGCCGCTTTGCTACTGATCGGCGATTGCCGAGCGTGAACTTCAGCGCTCGGCAAAGCCAGATATCTCCGGGTCCCCTGGTCTGCCCAGGCTGCACGTCACAATGCCAATGACCCTGAAAGTGGTGTAGAGTTGAGGCACACCACACGTTTCCATCCATTTTATGTTTTATGGAAAAACTAGCCCACTAGGGTATTAATTGTTTTCTGATCTTCATTGAAAAAGTGACAGAAAGCAACTGCCACACTTATTTGGCCAATGTCAGAAAGTCGTTTCATGCACATTAGGACTCAAGATTTTCAGCTACTTTTATTTCTGAATTTGAGATAAATTGTTATTTTGGTTAAATCATATGTGCTCTTTGGTTCAAGGCAGAACTTATATGCTTCCAGTGCATTGAGTGTGTAATCTGACTTCACCATGTTCTTTTTCTGCTTCATTAGGCAGCATATTTCCGCCAGAATGGCGGAAATAATCACAAGGTGGCAACCAGGCTCGTCCTTACACAGCTGGTAGGGAATTCTGTGGCTGCATCCTGCAGCTGGGCAGGATCCTGCAGCTGGGCAGGATCGCAAGGAACCAAGGAGGCCTTCAGCTTGCAGGGCAACATCCTGGCGCTTGTTCTGGGTAGGTTCCACTAGGTTCTTAACATGAGATCCCGATTGTTTTGCCCTTACGAATTTCGATTGTCCAGGGATTATCAAACACGGCACTAGAACTTACCCTGAAATCATTGGGAGATTCACGCAGAAAATCCATAGTGAAGTCGCGTTTGGTTTCGGGTGTTACCTTATCTCTTTGTATGTATGGAAAGTGGTATTCACATTCTCAT
>JAZHYW010008842.1:0-52614 GCA_037355805.1 Ixodes ricinus | reverse complement strand
TATCTTTTCATAGCACACTTGTACAGTCGGCACGGAATGAAACGCGAACAGTGGGTGCATGGTTTTCGCTAGATGCTGCACCACCTGAACCAGATGGGAGCTGCAAGAAGATGGCTCCTCCTTCGATGTGTTAGACTCTTGCTCGGTGCATCCAAACCTTCGGTCTTGCGTCAGCGTCTCTATAGGTGACTCAGCGTGGGTCGAAAACCATGCGCTCCTTGTTCGCGTTTCATTCCGTGCCGACTGTACACTGTAACATAAGCGCTAATTAGGAGTAATTTGAGTTGTGTCAGACCCAGACATTGACCTTGCGAACAGTGCACACTTGGATGGAAACAATTAATTATACCATACAATCAGGGGCGGATTTAGAGGGGGTCCGGATGTCCTGACCCCCTCTTGATTTCTGCATGTGAAAAAATATAGGGTGTAAAACGACTGAGAGGGGTTCCCAAAAGATGGTATGCTGACCAACATCTGACACCTCCCCCCCCCCCTCTCAGGAAATTCCTGCATCCGCCCCTGCACACAATTTTGGATTCTTGACAAGCATCGAACTGGTTGATAATTAAAGCGGGAAAAATTGTCTCGGCTAATAAACGGGGCAGCAAAAATAATCACGAGATCGACAGTAGTGTCGGTAACTGGTGAATTGGAAAGAGGTGTTTCGATACTCGGGGGATGTAAGACGAGGATTTTAACAGCAGGCTCTTCCATACAACGAGAACATGGCGTGTGGAATTTATGACGAAAGAACTGACCGCGGCGTAGATATACTGCAACCTCTTAAGCCGGGGCATGAGTCAGCGCAATATTTGTGGTTCGAATGGCGCGTGCCAAGCTTCCCCTCGAACTCATTGCGATGCGGCATTCGAAGCACGGATTTCGCGTCCGTTGGTCAAAATTTCGAGCATATTATCGGAGCCAAAATGTCCAGAGGGCCACACAAACAAACCCGAGCGTAGCCTGCTGCTCCCTCGATGGAAACAGAGGGAGGAAGTAGTGACGGCCACAGGCATATGACCGAAAATAACTAACACCAAGCGCAAGGCGGAGGACTTGAGTGGCGTGTGACAGTGGAACTGCAAAGGCTACCGCCGTAAACGTGGAGCGCACTAACGCATTTCCTAGCGACGCGAGACTGCGAGCTTGTCTCCATAGCCCTACAAGAAGCAGGCAACGTAACCTCGCTCTCAGGTCACATAGCCTTCTGCCAGGAAACGAAAGATGAAGACGAGGCACCGAGAGTCGCCACAGTCATACATGTTCCGATATGCTCCAGGATGACAGGTTTCTCCTCGTCCAATACGCAAATGATACCTCATTCTTGGCCCCACTAGTTTCACCTAGAGTTCCTGTATAGCCTACGGTAGCAAAGTTGCGCATTCAGCCTCGGCGGGTGGCCGTAGCGCCGGCTTTCCCGCACGCCCTGGATGCTTTGCTCCTTACGTGACTAAATTTGGCGAATAGCGGCGCCGGGCGCGCCGCCATGCATGGAAAACAGGAGAGGAGGAGAAGGAGGGCGAAAGCAGGGGAACATACGCCGGGGAGCGAGCGACGTCGGCGGAGCGACCGTAAGGTGGCTTTCTTGCACGGCGTCGGATGCTTTGCTCCTCACGTGATGAATCTCGGCGAATAGCGGCGTGGCGGCGCGGGGAAGTCAAATGCGCAACTCTGCTCCCCCTTCGGGGGAGCATATAGAGGAACTCTAGTTTCACCTGCCACGCACCACCATCTGCAGGAGGACTACCTCATCAAAATTGGTTCCTGGGTATCACAGAACTTTCTGTGTCTGAGCCCTGCTAAAAGCACTGTGTTGCGCTTTGGCATTTCGCATAGGATGGAGGCCCCAACATACAGTCTCCACGGTGTCCCGCTGGCCGTGAACGACAGGCTAACCATACTCGGTGTCACCTTCACGCGAACGCTTACTTGACTTCTCCGCCCACGTGGCTGGTGTTGTATGTAGCGAGGGCTCGACGCACTATGGGTTTTATCTCCCGCGTGTCCAAGCTATGTGGCCCTTTGGCCTTTCGCTGTGCACGTCGATAGTGCTGCTTATGCTGGAATACCTTGTAACTCGCATTAAAAGTGTCCAAAGAAGAGGAACCAGAACTTTATGTGCGCGCGCTACAGGTGCTGCCGACACACATTACGAAACACGATTGAACATTGCGGGGTGGCGATCCCTTGAAAAGCGATGAAGCATCGCCCGAATTGGTCTGTTGTGTCGTGTGCTGGACGGCTCACTGTCTGGCACATACCTGTCCACAGCCGTCGATTCATGGTCGGTATGAAAGCGTGCGAAGGCACAGAGACACGGCGCTTCGGCGTGCTAATGAAGCTTTGAACACGCCGCCAGACCGGCGACACTTGCTTTCCACGAGTTATGCCTTTTTCCTGCGGCACTGCGCTTCGGTAAAAATTTCCACGTGTTCTCAACGGCAAGTATTACGCCTCACCCAGGATCTTAAAGAACGTCTTCGGCGAATGACGACGAACGAGTAGAAAACACGCGTATAGCACGCTGGAGAACCGCAGCAAAAGGCTAGCAAAACCGCAAATCGTATCCCAGCGAGGTTGCGTCCGGTGGCTTCACTCGCGCTGCAGCCGCTGCAGCGAACAAGCGGGGAAGCGCGATCCAGCAATTGTCATTGAGATCAGTGGCTATACCTAGCAATACCCTTTGTAATATGTGGTAGCTTGCGCCACCTAGCCTAAGTCTAAAAAGAAAAAAACGTGATTCCTCCCTGTGGGATATCACCAGGATGACCTTCGGGGGATCGGGCAAAAAAACTAAAAACATCACCCCTCTGCCCCTTCCCCCCGGCGAGGGAGTCGCCAATTTTCCTCTGGTCAAACCTTGCCGGCGTTACCCCAGCACCGGACCCACTGGGAGACAGGGTCGAGACTTTGTGCCGGAGCCACGCGGGAGGGAGTCCCAATTTGCCTCTGTCCCGCCTGTCCCCAGCTGGGCTAGTTAGTTGTCCATCATTTAATTTTCCCTAGATAATTTCCACCAATCTTCTAATTGTCTCTTTGTCACTGTTATCCTTTTCTCTTCAGTCCTTCTATCGTCGCCAGCAAAACTCAGGGCCCCGGCCAAATCCGTTACCCTTCAGGGAGGGCCGGACGAACTTCAAAACCAAGTGCTCTAGTGTCTCGCTATCATTAAGGCAGGCGGCACATAATGTGTCTGTGTCCTGAAATTTAGCCCTATACGTCCTCGTCCTCAAAACTCCCTTGCATCGAACAGGAAAGCACTTCCCAGTGAATTGACAAACAGTTGTTCCTTTCTTATGTCCTGCTTTCGTGACCTGTACACTGTTAAAGCTGATTTCTCTTGTGTAGTAAATAAAAGTCGGCCACCCGTGTAAATAAAAAGAAGCGCAGGGCCTACGTGGGCCTGCGGAAAAGACGAGGTCTCACATGACGAAGTGGTGAGGCGAGGACCGGCGGAGCCCAAGGGCGGGAACACCCCAGAAGAGAAGACGCGCCAGGCGGGGTCGAGGTCCAAACACATACTCATTTATTCATGGTCAAACAACCCGCCCCTCCCACATTTTTCTCTCTGCCTCCTTCACCCCTTTTTCACTGAAGTAGTCTGTTCAGCTCCATCACCAGTGTGCAGGGCCGGCCTTAGAGCAGCAAGCGCCGTGGGCAAACTGCAGCCGTGGCGCCCCCCCCCCCCACACACACACACTATTTTCGCACCCAACATCATGTTGTCAGCAAACATGCCACAGTAACCCAGTGCGAATGGTCGCGATTTTGTCGTTGTCAATCGAAAGCCACATCTTAAGAACGAACGACGTTCGCGAGCATTGAGAGTTTTGTCGGCGCCGCGTTGAAAGGTTCAAGAATCATTTATTTATTAGATTAACCAAACTTCAGCTGTGGGTCTCCCATTGCAAGCTAACGTCTGATGGACACAGAAAACAAAAGCACAAGTTAACCATGTCAAATACCCCAGAAGGCAACCTTCCGAGCCTTCAACGTCGCAAATTTGGCTACGTCTTGCGACATATCCAGGCTAGACGCTATCCTGTTTTCAATGGACAAAATTGCCAATGACGATATCCTGTCATCTGCCATGGTTGATTCTAGGTATGTCTTAATAAGCTTTAATTTTGAGAAACTCCTCTTAGTGGTGGCCCCTGACACTGGAAAAGTGAGGAGGATCCTCAATGACACCCACGTATAAGGAAATTTGTCACATAGATGGTTGTCAAGAATGAACTGCAGGACGTCCTGGCGAGCACTGCATCCAGTGGGCAGCAGGCTGTACCGTCGATGTCTGCGCTTTCTGGGTGTCTCAGACTGTCAGTGCAAGGTCAAGGCCTTGGCCAAGTTTAAGAAGTTCTGCTTTGTCGGGAAGTCGGGTGAGGCCGTAAAGGAACTGCCAGAAGCTCACGTGCTGCTCGCTCTGCGTGAAGCGTTCTTCAATCGACATCTTACGGTGTCAATCATCTCGTAGAACTCTCGCTTGAATTTTGTCTCGACATCGTCAACCTCGTCTTGGCATTCATAACAGAATTGGCGCTTTTTCCGCCCCAGTCGAGGGGCCGGTTTCATCACACTGTCAACACCCATGCTCTCAGGAAGACCGTTCGCAGTTGCCAGTTGCAGTTTCGTACGCGACATCGCGATAATTGTCGATCTAATCGCTGCATGCTTTCATCAGCTGGGTGGTTGCTATGATGTCCTTCATTTTGCATCGCATGTTCTTGCTTACAACATTAACTTGAAAAAAGGAATGTCGTACCACACAACAATGTAAGCGAAAAACTTAAGGTCCGTGAGCTGCCCTGCAAGAGTTCGAGCTTCATGTCGGAAACCAGGGTTTGCCTGCTGTGATTCGGCCATTCTTGCGCAACATTATAAATTTAGTTGTTTTTTGCGGTTTTCGGGATTCTTGCGGCGGGTTTCTGAATTTCGAGTTGGCAACACTGATCGGAAGTGCTTTGCTGTTCGAGGCAAGAACGGGAGTTTTGAGGACGAGGACATATAGGGCTAAATTTCAGGAGACAGACACATTATGTGCCGCCTGCCATAATGATAGCGAGACAGTAGAGCACTTGGTATTGAAGTGCACGGGGCTTCGTCCTGCCCTCCCTGAAGGGGTAACGGATTTGGCCCTGTGTTTCACTGGCGACGATGGAAGGACGGTGGAGAAAAGGATTACAGTGACAAAGAGACGGTTAGAAGATTGGTGGAAATTATCTAGGGAAAATTGAATGTTGGACAACTAACTAGCACAGCTGGGAACAGGCGCGACAGAGGAAAATTGGGACTCCCTCCCGCGTGGCTCCGGCCCAAAGTCTCAACCCTGTCTCCCAGTGGGTCCGGTGCTGGGGTAACGCCGAAAAGGTTTGACCAGAGGAAAATTGCCGACTCCCTCGCCGGGGGAAGAGGCAGGGGGCTGATGTTTTTAGTTTTTTTGCCCGATCCCCCGAAGGTCATCCTGGTGATATCCCACACTGCCTGGTGATAGTTAGGGGAGAAAAATTGGTCTTAAAAGGGTGGGAGGAATCACGTTTTTGTCTTTTTAGACTTAGGCTATGTGGCGCAAGCTACCAAAAAATACAAAGGGTATAGCCATTAACATCCATCCATCCATCCATCCATCCGGAGTCGTCGCTGGTCGCTCACACAAACACAAAAAAAGAAAGAGCTGCGGATCCAAAGTTCTTTACACATATTATTTTCAGTCCGGTTGAAGCCTCTGGGCACAGAGACTCACCGGATGCCGAGTGTGCATTGGTTGGTTTAGCTTACTGCTAGAGACTCCACAGCTAGAGCAGGTTCCAACTCCGGTCAGAAATGCATGGGGAACGTGAGAAAATCGTTGTTTCTTCAATATTGTGGAGGTATACGGAGCGACAATAGTTTTTTACATAATAATGGAACATTTTTGAATAATTTGCGCTAAGTTGTGTGCCATGTAAGGACGTCATTATTTTAAAAAAATTGCATGAGCGGCATCATGCAGCAGACGACGCGGCGACGTCACAGCATTCACGTGACCCGCTCCGGCCAACCCAAAAAGCCCATCTCCGCTGCGTGCGAAAATCGTCTGCTTCAAAAGCCATTGCCTTGGAAATTGCCTTCTCAAAATTTGCGCACGCATCCGATAATATTAAAACTTTGATAAAGTGTTTAGTGCTTTACTAACTTCACGACAGACTAATTTTGAAAAGTGTGAACTCGCCGTTTATTTTTTAATCAGCCGTGTTGCGTCGATCTCCATGTATTCTCCCATAGCGCGGGCCGCCTCCTGGAACCCTGAGTACCACGTGACTCGCGCCGAGCTGCTCTGTCGGCCATGTTGTCGGCAAAACACGCGGATCAAAGGATTGCGCTACTCTGCTCCGGTCAGACCTCCTGAGCGAAGGCATTCTTCGGCTCAGAATAACTTGGCAAAGGGCGAAGCCTGCGTTTTCTGCGAGCCAATCAGAGGCTCTAAGCGAAGCATGTGATAACTAAGAGCAAAAATCCGTTCCAGTGACTCGCTCCGACACACTGATTTGCTCGCCGATGAATTTGGCACCACCGTTTGGTAAGTTGCGCTAAGAGTGGGGCATGCTGGCTCCATCGCTTTTTGCGAGTCAGGTTTCGCTCCGCTCGTAATTTGAGAGCTGTGCGGAGGTGATCGCTTGCTTAGTCGTTCATGATTCATTCCATGGCGCTTTGAATTTCACGGAGGAGAGGATCTATATAGTAAATCATCCGCACGTGGCTGCGAGTTGATGGACGCCAGTTATAACCAGAACTTAGTCGTTGGTTTTGCGGCCGAAATGCCAAACGGCGAGCGCCACCACCTTTTTCTACATGTAAGAAGGGGGCCTTCGCGATGCGGTCGTTTTTTGTTTTTGATTTTATCCCCTCGAGGTTTGAGCCCTGCATGACCTGGCGACCCTTTCGGCGCCCCCTATGAATGGCCCCCTGTGCGACTGCACAGGTCGCCCACCCCAAAGGCCGGCCCTGCCAGTGTGTATAGGTACTTAAATATAAGCTTTCGGGTTCGGCTTGTCCATTTTGTGTTTAAACTTTTCATATATAAATACTTGATTACCTTCCGTGCCCACCGCGTATCATCCATTTCGGTCAACCTTTGTTCAAATTTAAACTTACTAATTGCCTCCCCGCTCTCAAAAGACGACCATCCCATGTCCCCCTGTACTCCCTCATTTGGTGTTTTTCCATGTGCTCCCAGCGCCAATCTGCCTACGCTTCTTTGTCGAATTTCTAATCCTGATTGAACCTCAGATTTCATGCACAGTACTGCATTGCCAAAAAACAATCCTGGTACCATCACTCCTTTCCATATACCTCTGACTACTTCATATCTGTTATAGTTCCATAGTGCCTTGAGCTTCATAATAGATGAATTTCTTTCCCCTTTTCTAATTATATTCTACTCGTGTTCCTCTAGATATTTCCTCCCCTCATTGAGCCAGACTCCCAGATATTTGTATTTTCCTGCATGGTCTATTACAATGTCTTGAATCCTCAGGGGTTCCATCTTTTCATCGTTAAACACCATTACTCCAGACTTGTCACTACTAAAACTCATGCTCAAGGTGTCCCCTTCCTCTCCACATATCCCAGCTATAGTTCCTGTTATGTATCTTGGTTGTCTGCCATGAGTACTATGTCATCTGCATACATCAGTTCTGGTATTACCTGTACTATATTTCTCCATCCTTCCATATAACTCACATCAAACCCTAAGTTGCAATGCTCTAATTTCTTTTCCATTTTACTGAGATATATCATGAAGAGCAGAGGTGACACATGCCTGAGTCCTGTTTTTGTTGCTGCGGGTTGTGTAGTTTCTGCTTCCCATGTTATCACTACCTTATTGTCTGTGTATACCTGCTGAAAAAAACCTAACCAAATTTGTATCTAAATTATACTCCTTCAGCTGACCCCATAGTTTTTCCTGGTTCACATTATCATACGCTCCCTTGATGTCCAAATAAGCTAACCATAAAGGAGTTTGTTTCTTTATTGCTATTTCTATACATTGAGTGGTGACGAATAAGTTATCTTCCAGTCTTCTATCTCTTCGGAATCCATTTTGGAGCTCGCCCAGTATTTGCATATCTTCTGTCCATTGCTCAATTGTACGCTTTACTATCTGCATAGCTAATTTGTATAGAAATGACGATACCGTTATCGGGCGATATGACTTCAAGGGATACTACAACGAAATTTCGGCGCTTATTTTTTTGTCGATATGTGTTCAAAGGAGCAGTATCACATCGAACACACCAATGTCTTGTTAAAAAAGTCTCGAAAAGGAATTTTAAAACGAATTAGACGATTAGCAAAGATCACCTGGTGGATGTCGCTAACGCCTCGTTTGTAATACCCGTCCAGGAACTTTGAGAGGTAGTGACGGTAACTGTCTCGCCTTCGGCCACGACGAGAGAAGAGGGGAAGGAGGAACTCCCTCTTCCCGAGAATCCCTTTTGTGTGACCCAGAAGTCGCTATTGTCCCTCTACAAGATTATAGAAGATTAACCCGTTACTCAAAATTCGTTCAAAAGCAGCCGCTTCGGTGGCTGGAACAACTAGGCCATTCTGTCGACGTCAGCCGCGCCGTAGCTTTGCTCGTCCCTAGACGAACTACGTCACGATTGCGTTGGATGTCACGTGCTCTCCGCTGGCTGCTCTCCGAGCGCTTGCCAGAGTGGGCCGTTTATAACGAAAAATACAGCCACCAGGCTCAAAATACAAACGTGCGGTTGTCATTTACGAATATTCTGGATCATATTCAACCTATCTTTGAACACGATAGGTATATTTCAGATTTCGTTGAAGTATCCCTTTAATGCTGTCTTTGTTTCCTTTGCCTTTATATATTAGTCTCATTTTACTTAGTTTCCAATCATTGGGTACCTTTCCTCCCATAATTACTTGGTTAATCACATGCCGTAACTTCAATTTGCTTGTTTTTCCTAGTGTCTTTATGAGTTCCAGGGGTATGTTGTCTGGGCCTGTCGCTGCCTGCTGGAACTTTACTTTCTGCCTTGTCCCATTCTTCTATAGTCGTCTCCATCGTTACAGAATTCTGTTCCTCTTCAACACTGCTGCTGACCGTGCTGTTCACTGTCTCCCTCTGCTCAAGCTGGGAGAAAGCATCTTCGATTGTCTGCCTAATATATTCACGTGCCTCTTGCCCCTCTACTCTTCTCCCCTCCTGTGTGGTCAGTAAGTGTTGGATACCCTCTGTCTCTCTCCCCTGCGCTTTAATGTGCTCCCAAAACCTTTTGCCGCATTCCTATCTTTTTTATTTACTTTCATCATCCACTGCACTCCTGCACTTCCAATTTTGGCCTGTATTAAAGCTGATGCTTCCCTTTTCCGCTCTTGGAAGTTCTCCCATTTTGAAGCTACTTCAGCTGGCAAGGCTTCCCTTTTTTTGCCCACCTATGCTCCATAGATGCCTCTTGGCGCCGCAATATGGCTGATTTGACCTCCTTATCCCACCAGCTTTTTGGTTTGTGTCTTCGTTTTTGCTTTCCTCTTTGTTTAATTTGATGCTTATCTAATTATCTTTTAAAGATTCCTACTAGATCCTCATACGTCCACTCTCTTTCTGGTTGTTCCGACACTATGTTCTCAATGCTTTTCGGCACTTTTTGTATTTGAGCTTCACTTAGTTTAGGTTTACCCGCTCGTTCCTGGGCTTGTTCTGGTTTGGATGCGCCAAATTTAATCTTAATTCGTTTGTGGTCACTCCCTAACCTTTTTGTTCCTTCATCTATTTCCATGCTTCCTAACCTGTCAAACAGTTTTTGGGACATGAGGCAGTAGTCTATTGTTGAGTGTAAGTTGTTTCGTTCCCACGTTATTTTGCCGTCGCATTTTTACTTGTACATTAACTAACACTAGGTCCAGGGCCTCACAGAAATCTTCTAGCAGCTTTCCAGCTGTATCTGTGAATCTGTCAAAATAAATCTTCTAAGTGGGCATTCATGTCTCCTATGATAATTGTTTCCTGATTAAGACCAATTTCTCTGATATCCCTCGATATACATTTAAAGTGTTCTGTATTTTCCTCCCTTGAGTCATTTCCTGTTTTCAGGTATGCAAACCCCAGAAGAGTGTTTAGACCTGTTACCCTACCTTTCAGCGATAAATGTTTTCTGCCTTGGAATGGCACAGGGTTGTTACCCGTTTTTGTATGCGTATCTTTCTGTTTTGGTTGTTTGTACTTATTTTCCTCTCCCGTATCCCTTTCCCCACTTGGCGGCGGCGGGCTAGCGGCACACCTGCGTAAGGGTCTAAACCTTTCTACCTAGCCTTGCACGCTGCCGAGTGGGTATCGCAATCTGTGCAAATAAAAATTATTAAATTAATATTAATTATTAACCAAAACTCGCTGCGCCTCACGTGTTTCTCGAACTCTTGGCCAGAGATCGAGGAAAGTGCAGTCTCTTCCTCCTAAACGTCTCTAGATCGCCGAAGAAAACGCGAGACGTGTTCGACGAACTTTTTCGGGACGCACTTCACATCACTTGCCCGACAAGGAACAACCTACAGATAGTGGGAAACTTTAACGCGCCGCACTGGGTTCTCGGCTACCCACGAAACACCCCGAAGAGGCTTCGGCCAACTGGTCGAAAGCCAACTAGTCTACGGCCAACTTGTCGACGGTCAATTCGTCGAATAGGCCAATTCGTAAAAGGGCGATTCGTCCAAGGGCAGCTAGTCGAAAGGGTCAATCTGTCGAAGGGTGATTCGTCGAATGGGTTGAAGGACGGTCCGGGGTAAAATTTCGTGGTGTTTTACCTTTTGACCTATGCTGTTATCTGTGTCTGGACTAAGCGCAGCGCCCTCGTTAATATACAAGATTAAAAAAGAAGATCAGTGGAGGGTGAAGACAGGAAAGAACCTTGAGAAAATTTGAAATATGTGTCATCTCGGGATCGTCCTTTTGTTACTTTTTTCTTGCTTTTTGTGATGAGCCGCCGCAGACTGTCGCCGCGAAGGGGCCGGGTAGGCTAACACGCGCGACGTAGTGGCGTAGCCAGGAAGAGGCTTATGGGGCTTCAGCACCCCCCCCCCCCCCGAAATCCAGCCGACCTTATATATGCACATGCAATTTGACCCCCCCCCCCCCCCACCCCCTCCTTCTCTCCGCACCCCAAGTCTTCGACATCCATGACTTGGGGTGATGTACCACACCGCTGAGGGACATCGCTTCATCGATCAGGCAGAACGCCGTCTGTTAATTGTGTGCCCGGATCCATGAATGCCACGACTCCATCAAGAGGAAAGACTCTTCTTCATGCGACGACATCTAGAACACCGAGTACCTGAGGTGTTTCAGGCCCTGGAGAGTTTGGCCAGGGACATCGTTTCCACGTGCTCTCGGACCAAAGAACTGGTGCATGCAAAGAAGCTGGCTGCAATTTAGCCGGACAACTCAGTCTCCAGCCTCCGTGGAGTCGATGCAAGGTTCGTGTGCAATCTTGCATCGAGAGAGCTCTCCCGTTCAGAGACATCGGTACTGGCAAGAGGCCGGGGTTTCAACTTAAACACTCGCAAGCTCCCCTCCCCGCTATGGTTGTGTCCATCGAAGACGGGGTTGAACCCGTCTACTCGCGAAGAGGCTCGGTTGAAAGCCATCGGCGTCATATCTCAGGCAGTTCAGCAGAAGCCTCTTAACATTTCGGCAAGAAACTTCTTAACATTTTGGGCTGTAGAAAATCAGGTTTTGCGTCACCTCAAAGAAGACAAAAACATCATAGTGTTGCGCGAAGACAAGGGAAACGCTACCGTCGTCATGGACAAGGAGAAGTACGACCAAAAGCTGCTTGAGCTCTTTGGCAGCAGTGCCTACACTTCCTTGCCAAGAGATCCTACAAGAAAGGTGCAAGAAACGCTCTACAAAACACTGGCTATCATCTTCCAGAAATACCCAGACTTCCGCAGCCTCTACATGAGGCTCATCCGCAGGATTGGATCCATTCCGTCGTTGTATGGTCTCCCCAAGATACACAAGGCCGGTGTACCACTTCGACCTATTGTGGACTTCACATCACATTTATTTATTTATTTATTTATTTATTTATTTATTTATTTATTCATAATACCTTGAAGGCCCATTTCTGGACATTACACAAGAGGGGATTTGGTCAAATTACAGTATAGTCAACACTTTAAAAAAAAAAACAGTACTAACAGGATAACAATAACACAACTGAAAACCCACTTTAACAAAATTATGTATTATACAAATTGTAGGATACAAGCACATATAACACTTCATTATCAATCAATCAATACATTTTATTTCCTCTCCATCTGAGAGGGGAAGGCAGGGAAAAAAAAGCAGCATGTCGCTACTTGACGAAGCCCCGCCTCCCCTTTACATCCGCAGAAGAAACACAACATATGAGTAAAAGAACAATGGAACATATATGAAGACAGGTAATCGAGTGCTTACACAGGATAGTGGTGTCAATTATATACAGTGCGAAGGGTTAAACAAAGTAAACATATTTCAGAGTAGCACACGCTTGCTCCGAGAGTTTAGTAATGAGCACACTACAATGCACATTGACTACATTTGGGCAAGAACATCACTGTAAACGAAAACTAAATAGTGCTTAAAAAATCTAAAACAGCCACTCGGAATGCTGTAGGGTCGGAAAGTGCGGTTATGTGATCGGGAAGAGAATTCCAGTGCATGATTGCGCGTGGTAGTGAGGAGTTATTAAAGGCAGATGTATGACCAAAAATGCGCTTATAACTTTGGCTGTTAGTTAAACGACGAGATGTTCGGTTAGGAGGCTCAAGCAGGGGGGCGATAACGTTAGAGTTAGAATAGCGTGATTTATGAATGTACGAGATGTTCGGTAGGAGGCTCAAGCAGGGAGGCGATAACGTTAGAGTTAGAATAGCGTGATTTATGAATGATGCATAAAAGGGCAGCGGTGCGACGGATTTCAAGTGGTTGTAAGAGGATAGAGTTTTTAAGGAAGGAGACACTTGCTTGGCGAGAGTAGGTTGATGTTATAAAACGAACTGCATGATTTTGGATACTTTCGATCTGATTGATAAGGTATTTCTGGTGGGGGTTCCATACAGCGGAAGCAAATTCAAGTATGGGGCGAACGTATGTCTCGTAAGCTAACTTGCGTAGATGGGGCGGGGTGCAGAGAAAAGGTTGCGTCTCAAGTATCCCAGTGTTTTGGATGCAGAACTTGTAATGGCGTCGATGTGGTTAGACCAGGATAGGTTGTCAGAGAGATGAACACCAAGGTATTTGTAAGAGGATGAGACTGAGAGGGGTGAGTTGTATAAAAGATATGAATGAAGCGATAGCGATTGTTTGCGACTGAAAGTTACTACCTTACATTTTGAACCATTAAGAGACATAAGCCAATTGTCGCACCAAGCACTGATGGAGTTTAGGTCTTGCTGGAGCATTATGTGATCATTGGGATTAGTGATTTGCCTGTAAATAACACAGTCATCCGCAAAGAGGCGTATTTTGGACGGGATGGAATCGGGTAAGTCGTTGACGTATATTAAAAAAGAAGAGGCCCGAGCACGGTTCCCTGTGGCACACCAGAAATTACATCAGACATGTTAGATTGGTAATTACCGCACACTGTGTATTGGCGTCGTAGCGTTAAGAAGTTACGTATCCAGGAGAGTGTAAGAGAGTCAATGTGAAGTGAAGAGAGTTTAGCGAGTAGTCGACAATGAGGAACACGATCAAATGCTTTGGAAAAATCTAAGAAAATGGCATCAGTTTGAGTGTACTGGTTCAGGTTTATGTGAATATCGTGAAAGAATTCTATTAGTTGTGATTCGCACGAAAACCCTTTACAAAAACCATGCTGCTTCTCATAAAAAAATTTGTTATTTTCTAGATGAGATACTGTGTGGGAGAATATGATGTGCTCGAGCAATTTGGATGCCACGCTCGTCAAGGATATAGGGCGATAGTTTGCAACTACGGCTTCGGTCACCATTTTTGTGGATCGGGATAATCTTGCCAATCTTCCAATCGGTGGGAATTTGGCCTGTGGCTAGGGATTGTTGGAAGAGTAGACAAAGGATTTTACTAGAGATTTCTTTGGTGTTCTTTAAAATTTTTGAATTTATATTGTCGTGGCCAGTGGAGATAGATATTTTGATGTCGTCGATAAGCATTTCAATGCCGTGTGCAGAGATAGCGATGGGCGCCATAAAAGGGTAGTCGACTTCACCAACTGGAGGAATGTTGTCCGTGTCTTCAATGGTGAAGACTGATTCGAAGTGGTCGTTAAGGACCATCGGGTTATCAGCCTCTAGAATACGTGTGCCTTCGTCAGTCGTCAATCGTATGGCACAGGGGTTCTCGTTAGGTGATATGAGTCGCCAAAATTTTCTGGGATTATTTTTTAATATTGAAGGCAGGTCATCATTAAAAAAGCGTTTTTTTATTTGTCGCAACTGTGTGACATATTCTTTGTTAACACTGAAGTAGCGTGACCAAGCGATGTCTGTTGCCAGTCGCTTAGCTGATGAGTAGAGTCTTTTCTTTTTATTCCGTAGGCTCTCGAGTTGACGATTATACCAGGGCTGATTCTTATCAGACCTAATTTTGACAAGTGGGATGAAGGTATTAATTAAATCGTTTATTTTTGTTTTGTATAAGGTCCAGTTATCGTCAATGGATCTAGCAGAGTACGCTTCTGAAAATGATTCAAAGAAGGACCAAGAGACCGGTGTTAATTCCGCTGTAGGTAGCCTTGTTGTACGCTCGAATTTGTTTTGTAATAGGACTACGGGTATGGAAAAGTAGGGAAAGAGAGATTTGTCACAAACAATGATCACTGATGCCAGTTGAGCAGGAAAGGGAAGTGATTGTTTGAGGTGCAGATGTAAAGACAAGATCGAGAATGTTTAAGCCGCGCGTTCGTTGGTCGACCATTTGGATGAGGTTCAGAGGGTTGTCTCAATAAATGCTCTGGTTTCCCAAGTAGGGGGAGTTGGAACAGTCCAATCGATCGTTGGAAAGTTGAAGTCACCACACAAGTAAACATTGCATTTGGGGTAGCTACGTTGAACTTTTTCTAGACTGTCATGAAGTTTTTCAGTGAAACGTGAGTCGCAATCGGGAGGCCTATAACACACGCCTAATACATTTCGCAGGTAAGCAAAGACGCGGAAATCCACAAGATTTCAAGTGAGCTGTCAGTTTGAATGACACGCGACGGCAAGAAATCTTTGTTTGTGGCTATCAGTACGCCACCACCTCGCCTATTATCTCTGCGAAAAATTTGATATTGTGTGTTGTCAGCCAACACCTCGTTATCTGAGATATCAGGTCGTAACCACGTTTCCGTCAACACCAAAATATCAGGGTTGCTGTCGTCAAGGAGGGCCACAAGTTCCTCACGGTGGCCAATGACACTCCGTATATTAGTGAATAACAATGAAAGGGAGGTGTTTGCACAACGAGGCTGAATTACTAGAAGAGATTTGTTTATTGATAAGCTTTGCCTACAGTCAGCGTTACGCGGTCCGTTTTTCTTTGTTTGCTATCGGTTAGTTCTTTTCATATCTCCTGAAGCGATGTCGTAAGCATAACATGAGTTCCCATTGATAAGCTTGTCAAAGCGAAGTTTAAAAGGCGTGTTCTGCGTTTTCGCAAACTGAGGTTCGTTTTTGTTCTTGGCAGCACCCGATAAATGTCTGCCGCGCCGCCGCCGGTATTGTGAAGGACAGGGTTTTTTCGTTTCGGCGTCCGAAGTGGACGGTTGCTACTGAGCTGCGTCCGCTGTCGTGTCGAAGCGCGCTGTGTATTCCTGCTGTCACATCTAGCGCCGAAAACCTCGCTGTTAAGAGCGTCGACCTTCAGCCTTTTTCTGGGGCCTCCTGGGTGACGCCCAACCTTCGCCTGGTCTACCGCAAGCAAGCGCCGCGGGGGGCTCGTGCAGAGCCACTCCCAGCCCCGTGTCGAGGACGGCCGGGATGTCTGCCGGCCAACCCTCATCCCAAGTTGTCAGGCCCACCTACCCCTTGGAGCCGGAGCACGTGCCGTCGGGGACTCATCCGCCTCCCCGACAAGCCAATGAAGTAGCCGAATCCTCGGAGGACGACTCTACCTTCAAGGATGGCATCTCCGATATGGACGACTCTGAAGGGTCCCAAGACTGGACCGAATCGCGAGGCAAGAAGCGCCGACGGAAAAGCGACGGCTCGCCGTCGCTTTCCGTCGGCGCTGTGACGACGGTAGCGCCTGTGGCGACAAGCCACAGGCAACTAGAAGAGGGTTTCACCGTTTTGTTCGCGCGCACCAACTCCGACTCGGTTGCGTCGCTCAGTCCATCCAAGCTGACGGAATACGTCGAATGTGCTGCGCCAGGTGCCGTCAAAGAAGTCCGCGTTAACAAGGCAAGGAACTTGATCGCGGTGGAAGCGGTGGAAGCATGGACATCCAAGCTCAAGGGAGTACTCCTGGACCTCAAGGTACTCTGCACCACTCCTGTCCGAGCATTCCTCCACAGTCCCCCGAACACCTGCATCGGGCTGATCAGGGACGTGGAACTCGGCCTTCCTGACGCTGACATCCGGAACCAGATACGGGCTCCAGTCAAGATCTGAGACGTGCGGCGACTTGGGGAAAAGTCTAAACTCGTGAAGATTGTCTTCCTCGGAAAGACGCGGCCCGACTCCCTCCTACTACGGACTAGTTCGAACTCCGGTCCTGCCCTTCAAGGTAAAAGCCCTGCAGTGTCGCCGGTGCCTCCGTTACGGCCATATATCAGCAGTCTGCAATCGTCCCCAGGCATGCGCACGATGCGGCGCCTCACACGACGGCGAGTGCGAATCATCCGAGCCAAAGTGTATCAACTGCCGTCAGAGCCACGAGGCCATGTCCCCGTCCTGCCCTACCCGACGTCGAGAGGTCGCCATCTCGCGTTACCGCTCAGAAAACAACGCAACGTTCCGGGATGCTCGCAAAGCACTCCGCAGCGCCTCGTCAGCCAAGCCAGACAAGAAGTCGCGCAGTGCGCAGGGTAGCACCCCCTCAGACTATAATGTTCCCCCAGACGCGCGTCCTTCCCTGATCGACACCCATGCACCGGCGGTGTCACCCCCTACCTGCCAAGAAACCGACGCCACTCCTGGCACCAGCCATTCAGCCCCCAGCACCACGGTAAAACAGACCTGGGCAGAAACTGTCAAAAGCTCGAAGCCATCAAACGGCCGCATCACCCAAGCTTCTCGGCAAGGCGCAGCTGTCCCGCCATCTACAGACCACATGGAAGCCGCCACCCCTTCTCGTCGCATCCCTTCAAGTCCATCATAACCATGATCTTCGCCGCCGTGCGCGACCTAATCCACATCCTGCCAACATCCTCGTTCCGTAAGCTCCTGGAAGCCGTCCTAGCGCTCGAGGGCATCATAGGGGTGCTGCTCTGAAACCCAACCGGCAGAGGTACCCTTAGCCCCGCGGATGCCTCCCTCAGTGCATCGGTCCCCTGCTAGAGGGCGACGACAAACCCCTGTGGCTCTACAATGGAACTGTGCAGGACTGCTGACCAGACTGGCAGAGTTGTCCCTCTATCTTCAACAATGGAAAATACCCATTTTAGCTCTCTGCGAAGCTGGTCTCCCAGGAAATCGCAGCATCCCTGGGTACTTTGCCTATAAAAACCCCTCCATACACTCTAAAGGCCCGTTCACACTCTTGCGACCAAGTTCGACCGAGAGAGACCAAACCGGTTTTTAAGTTACAGTTGAAAACGAGCGTGTTGGTTAATGGATATAAACTTGAAAGTATAAAATAGCGAGGACGAGGACGGGAACAGGACATCTTTCATTTAGCGACAACATCGAATGGCACAACGAAAAACCGCCCCCAAAGGTCTCAAGGTTCTCAAAGAGGGAAAGGAGATACTAGTTACAAAGGAAAGGGAATACACTAAATATAAAAGTTCAAAAAGCGCTGGCGTCACGACGAGGTATCACTAATCTATTTATATCTCATTACTTAGAATTCGACCTCTGTCATTGTCAGTGATAATGAAGGTGCAGAATTATTGTTGTTTACAGCCCCAAAAGGAAAATGTACTATAAATATAAAAGTTTAAAAAGCTGTAGCGTCACGACGAGGTGTCGGTAATCTAGTCATCTCTGGTGTGAGGATTCGACCTCTGTCTTTGTCAATGATAATGAAGGTGCAGAAATGTTGTTGTTTACAGTCCCCATGGCAAATGATTCGATGATTTCTCTCCCAAACCTGTTGTGCCCACCCACTATTCTAGTATCAGAGAAATGAGGAGTACAGTCATCGCACGTGCGCTTGTGAACAACAATTGGGTGATACGACTCATTTGAAGCCTTTGAAGCTTCCAGGTTGTGTTCTCTGAGTCGATGGTTGACGCATCTCCCTGTCTGTCCAATGTACTGACTGCCACAGCTTAGTGGAATTGAATAAACCTTCCTTTCTTCGCATTCTACGAACTTTTTAGCATGCTTTACATTGCACCCTGTGGGACTGTCGCTCCCATTAACCTTTTTACACATCTGTTTGAGGCGCATACGACAGGAAAAAACAACACTCGTGTCGAACTTCGACGCGATAGATCTTAAACGGTGCGCTGAATTGTGCATGTAGGGAATCACAGCGAAACGACCTTTCTTTTTGGAAACAGCTTGCGGAAGTTGTGGATTGATGATAAACCTCTCAACGGTGGAACGAAGTAGGTCTGCAGGAAAGCCTGCTTTTTCTAACCTCTGCTGCTGCAACTTGAGGCTACTTTTGGAGAAATGCGTGCACGACTTGGAGAAAGAGGGTTTGAAAAGTGACCTTACTATGCCATGCTTAACTCACTTGGAGTGAGCACTGG
The DNA here is from genome assembly GCA_037355805.1 of Ixodes ricinus. Classification (NCBI taxonomy): domain Eukaryota; kingdom Metazoa; phylum Arthropoda; class Arachnida; order Ixodida; family Ixodidae; genus Ixodes; species Ixodes ricinus. The sequence goes on along the minus strand of JAZHYW010008842.1, from coordinate 33,742 downwards.
TGAAGGGGAGGACGGGCTTCTCCGACCTCTGCTGGAAGGCCCAACAAAGACCTGAGGAATGAGGATGTAATCGTAAATCCAGGAATTGTAATCCTTCCACTGAAGGATTTTCCCGGGTAAAAGTTAGTCCCGCCGCACAGTCTTTGAAAACTTCAAAGATGCTGTCAGTGGACACAGCGTCTGGATAAATGACTAAGTAATCGTCAACATACCTAAAAACTAGGCAACCCTGGAAGGACTTTTTCAACTGATCGTTGATAGCCCTGTCAACAAAAAGGAGAAATATTTCACTAAGGACAGGTGCAAGGCAAGAGCCTATACAAACTCCCTTCTTTTGTCTGCATATATTTCCTTCGTATTGTACTAAAGTGGACTGCAAGTAAATATGTATCAGGTCGATGAAGCCCTTAACCGAAACACCGGGGGAATTTTGAAAGTCGCAAATTCCGTCTTCATGGATGGCATTAGTCACAGACTCTAAGATGAGTTTTGGATCTAGGCTGTAATACATATCCTCAATGTCGAAAGACATAACCGAGTGCGGAATAGAACAAAAATGAAGCGAATTGAAGCGGGGGATTAATTCAAGGGAGTTTTGGACTCTGAAAGGCTGAGGGAGGATAATATTAGACAAATGTTTTTGTAGATAACGACCCAGAGGCTTTTGCCAACACCCAATTTCTGAAATTAAGCTCCTGAAGGGAACTCCATACTTGTGAGTCTTTGTAGTAAAGAACACAGACAAATACTGTTTAGCAGGACTACCAATGAGAGGTCAGGTTCAAGGAGGAACAAAGTTCCTTTGCCCTCGAGCGCAGTCTACCCGAAGGCCTAGTTTTTAAGGGCTCAAAATTCTTTGACAAGGCATCAAGAACCTTATCATTAAAAGCACTTTCCTCCAAAATTACAAACACACCGGTTTTGTCCGATTCAAGCAATTTTAGGTGTTCTTGGCGAAGTTCTTGCACAGTGTTAGAGGCGGGGTTTAGGCCGCACGTCCGGGAGCTTCCTGGCTCGTGACGACGACCATTCCCCGAAGTGAAGAACCCAGGGGTTCAGTGGAGGTGGGAGAATTGGTAACGTAACGAACGGTTTAATAACATGGTTGCGATACAGTCGTCAAATCCGAGAGAACTCCTGGAGCAGCCTCACGCTCCGCCTTATATAGGGTCCGTTTTCTCCCTCACTCCCCACCAGGGCAGCAAGTGCGCAGCAGCAACCCGCCGTCAAGTGCGTCGTAGCAAGGTCCGCCGCGTCGTAGCCAGCAGTGCGTCGTAGCCAAAGTTCTCCGCAGTTAGGCCAGGCCTCTCTCCCCTTCCGGAGCACACCAAGCCGCACGCACGCACACACGTCCCGTTGTCGTCACGGACGCGTTGAGACCTGTCTCCGCAGGCGCAGACACGTAGGCCAAGGTTCCGTACTCGTCGGGACTCGTTTCGCGTAGGCCCCGTCCAGCAGGCGACGTTCCCGACGAGTACGGAACCGTCGCCTACGTGTCTGCGCCTGCGGAGACAGGTCTCAACGCGTCCGTGACGTCAACGGGACGTGTGTGCGTGCGTGCGGCTTGGTGCGCTCCGGAAGGGGAGAGAGGCCTGGCCTAACTGCGGAGAACTTGGCTACGACGCACTGCTGGCTACGACGCGGCGGACCTTGCTACGACGCACTTGACGGCGGGTTGCTGCTGCGCACTTGCTGCCCTGGCGGGGAGTGAGGGAGAAAACGGACCCTATATAAGGCGGAGCGTGAGGCTGCTCCAGGAGTTCTCTCGGATTTGACGACTGTATCGCAACCATGTAATTAAACCGTTCGTTACGTTACCAATTCTCCCACCTCCACTGGACCCCTGGGTTCTTCACTTCGGGGAATGGTCGTCGTCACGAGCCAGGAAGCTCCCGGACGTGCGGCATAAACCCCGCCTCTAACAACTGGTTGGCAGCGGTTGGGATCGGACCATGCGACATCGTGCTACATCTGCGGGTGAGCGTTTGGACTTTGCTTTGAGATTCGCCAGGCTTCAGATTATGGGTGATTAATTTTGAACTGCTGGGAATCCTTAGGTTTTGACTCGTGCGCTAGGTTTGTGTACAACCTTGCGACAAGTTTTAGAACAAAGCCAAAGCTAAAGAGCAGCGATCATGGATCTAATGAGGTTACTGAGAACAGATTTATTCTGTTTGTGTGAAGAATTGGGTGTGGAGGTGGAGCAAAAGATGAAGAAATCTGAGATCAGTAAAGCGATTTCAGAGAGCGCAGAAGCAGAGGAAATTAAAATTGCGTGGGAACTGCTTCAGAACGCTAGGAGAGAGGAACGAGAGCAGGAGCAGGCTGCAGCGAGAGAGGAACGAGAACGAGAGCAGGCTGCAGCGAGAGAGGAGCAGGAGCAGACTGCAGCGAGAGAGGAACGAGAGCGGGAGCAGGCTGCAGCGAGAGAGGAACGAGCGCAGGCTGCAGCGAGAGAGAGCGAGACGGGAGCAGGCTGCAGCGAGAGAGGAACGAGAACGAGAGCAGGCTGCAGCGAGAGAGGAACGAGAGCAGGCTGCAGCGAGAGAGGAACGAGAGCAGGCTGCAGCGAGAGAGGAACGAGCGCAGGCTGCGACAGAGGAGCGAGCGCTGAAAAGGCTAGAGCTCGAAATTGAACACACAGCGATTAAACTCGCAGAACAGTAGAGTTGGGGCTCCGGTACGAGCAAGTGAGACCGAGTCGTATCAAATGAAGAAGCTCCTGCAGCCGTTTAAAGTTGGGGAAGACGTGGGCCTATTCTTAGTGAACTTTGAGAGGACATGTGAGAAGTTGAGCTTCGCCCCAGAAACGTGGCCGCAACGGCTTTTGACTTTGTTGCCCTGTGAGGCTGCAGAGGTTGTCGCGCGCCTTAGTGCTGGAGACGCGGACGACTACGACAAGGTGAAGTCCAGCCTTTTGAAACGGTACCGCCTTTCTGCCGAGGCGTTCCGTCAAAGGTTTAGAAACGCATCCAAAAAGAGCAGCGAGGGCTACTCGGAATTCGCTTACGGGCTTAAAACCAATTTGATAGAATGGTTGAAGAGCGAGGAAGTGTACGAAAGCCGAGACAAGGTAGTCGAGTGTGTGTGCCTCGAACAGTTCTTTCGTAGCATTCCGCAGTCAGTCAAGCTCTGGGTGCAGGACAGGGTAGGAGTCGACACTGTCGAAAGGGCCGCTGAGCTAGCCGAAGAGTACGCAACGCGTAGAAAGCTGAGCGGAGAGGAAAGCGAACCCGGCCGGAGCGATCAGCGCAAGACCTTCCGACAGGGAAACGGCTCGCGAGAAAACGGGCCCGAGAAGCCCGAAGCAGGACAAAAGGTCCCAGAAAAGAGCGCAGAACACTCGAACGGAGACGAGGCGCGGAAAAGCCAAACAGGGCAGTTCGAGGCAAGGAAGCCGTTCCTGTGCTACAACTGTCAGGAGCCGGGACACATAGCGGCCAGATGTAAGAAACCGCGGGTTGTGTTCTCGACCGTGACCGGTAGTGACGAGGACCTGAAGCTCCTTCGTCCCTATCTTCACGAGCTCCAGGTAAACGGAAAGCCGTGCAGGGTGCTTCGTGACAGTGCAGCGACAATGGACGTTGTTCATCCGTCGTATGTAACGACATCCGATTTTACTGGAAAGGTAGTTTGGATCAAGCAGCTGCTCGAAAAGCACAGTGTCTGTCTGCCTATGGCGACGGTAAGGATAACTGGCCCGTTCGGAGAGCTAGTGACAGAGGCGGCTGTCTCGCAAACAGTCCCGTTGGAGTATCCTTATTTGTTTTCTAACCGGTCAGAATTCCTGCTGCGCGAGAGGGGTCAACAACTGGGAGAGGGACTAGTTCAGTCAGGTACGAGGTCCAAATCGCGTCAGCTCGCCCCTTTGTTGACGAGTGATCCAGAGCCAGAGGCAGCTGTCGGGGAGCAGGCACTACCAGAGTTCGAGGCAGAGAAACGGGATGAGAGGGACCAGGTTGTAGAACAGCCTGACCTCGTAGCACTAGAAAGTGTACGCCGTCCCAACGAGCCGGCGAAAAAGGCGGAGGAAGACGGGATCAGTGAAAGATCTCTCGTAGCTCCGGCGTCACGTAACTTTGGTCCTCTGCTACGAGCAGACGGAGTGTCTTTGACAGTCGAGCAGAAGAGCGACCCTAGTGTGTCAGGGTTTCGCGGTACAGCTCAGGAGATTGCTAGGACCAATGTGACGGGGCATGAAAAAGGCGGATTGTTTTATCGGCGCTATAAGGACCGCATTTTCACGTCTAGAAATCACGTGAAAATCGATCACTACGACTTCAGGGCAAGAAAAAGGAAAGGCAAATTTAACGGCAATGCCGATGGGTTGAGCAGATTTTTCTGGCATCACGAAAAACAGTAGGGATGATCTCAGAGGTCTTCGTCATCCACGGGAATGAGGATCTAAGTGGGGGCACTTCGTTAAAACCCCAAAAGGACCTCACAAATTGCGAAGAGTTTTTGTCTTTTGTATTTTGTTCATTGTGACCTCGTTGGAAAAATGAGTTTTGGCGACAGGGGGTCTCGATACCCGAAATTGTACTATAGTTTTCAATTTGCATTGTTTTGGCAAATTATGGTCATCCGTAATCCGGTCTGGCGGGTCCCTGGCGAATTCCGAGCGTTTGACTGCGGTGTGGCGTGGTGTTGTGGGGGACGTTTCCGCTAATGCCTCCGTTGTAAGAGGTTTGGGAGTTTGTTTGGTGCTTGCAGCGACTTCTCAAGGCCTACTCCAAGCCCACCTCTTCAGGCCAGCGATTGTACCACCGGCCATTCGAGGTTTCCCTGGCCCCGGAGGGGCTGTTAAGAATGGAACCTACGGCGACCTTCTTCCGAGTTTCAACGCTGCGGAAACGAGTCACGATCTGTCCGGGACTGTCGCCCGCTGGTCGGGGCCTGCGCGAAACGAGTCCCGATGAGCCCGGGATCATCGCCTGCGTGCCTGGGCCTGCGGAGACAGGTCTCAACGCGTCCGTGACGTCAACGGGACGTGTGTGCGTGCGTGGGGCTTGGCGCGCTCAGGAAAGGGAGAGAGGCATGACCTAATTGCGGAGGACCATGGCTACGACGCACTTCTGGCTACGACGCGGCGGACTTTGCTACGACGCACTTGACGGCGGGTTGCTGCTGCGCACTTGCTGCCCTGGCGGGGAGTGAGGGAGAAAACGGACCCTATATAAGGCGGAGCGCGAGGCTGCTCCAGGAGTTCTCTCGGATTTGACGACTGTATCGCAACCATGTAATTAAACCGTTCGTTACGTTACCAATTCTCCCACCTCCACTGGACCCCTGGGTTCTTCACTTCGGGGAATGGTCGTCGTCACGAGCCAGGAAGCTCCCGGACGTGCGGCTCAAACCCCGCCTCTAACAACAGCCGCACGTAGTGGAAGCCTGCTTGGCCGAGGAGGTGGATGGTGACACACTGCACGTACTGTTGAGCCCAGAAAGTCTTGCCGTTGATGTTCAGGTATAGAAGACGCGACTTGATGCACAGAGGCTAGCTGGTCCACCTTCAACGAAGGAAGATCTGGAGCAAACTTTGATCCCCTCGAAAGCAGATCCATTGTGGCAGCGGAGAGTTTTTTCGTAGAAAGCATCACGGGAGGTTCAAACTTGGTGGTCTTTACCTGTAGACACGAGGCGTTGACTAAGCTTGAGCAGTTTATTCCACGATGCTTGAAGAAGACTGGCAGCAGCATCCATGAGGAACTTGTACTCAATTCGGGTGCTGAATCCTCGCCCGAATAGTTTTTCCATATGAAAGGGAAGCACTCTTTCCATCACGTGAAGTTCATGAGAAATTTCTTTTCTCGTAATCTGCATTACTCGGTAGCATGAAGCCCAGTTGTTGCAGCGGAACCCAAATGCCAGCTCAACACAGGGATGAGGCAAATCCTTGCGAAGGCAGAGGCCCAGCGAACGCAGTCGGAGGGGAAGTTGGGTCATCTTTGAAACGAAGATGGCAGCTTCCAGAAAGGACACCAGATTGAAGACCGAAGAAACGCAGTTGGGGTTTGGACGAAACATGGCTCGAAAAACGTTAGCAGTTACAGTTGAAAACGAGCGTGTTGGTTAATGGATATAAACTTGAAAGTATAAAACAGCGAGGACGAGGACGGGAACAGGACATCTTTCATTTAGCAACAACATAGAATGGCACAACGAAAAACCGCCCCCCAAAGGTCTCAACGTTCTCAAAGAGGGAAAGGAGATAATAGTTATAAAGGAAAGGGAATACACTAAATATAAAAGTTTGAAAAGCGCTGGCGTCACGACGAGGTATCACTAATCTATTTATATCTGATTACTTAGAATTCGACCTTTGTCATTGTCAGTGATAATGAAGGTGCAGAATTATTGTTGTTTACAGTCCCAAAAGGGAAATGTACTATAAATATAAAAGTTTAAAAAGCTGTAGCGTCACGACGAGGTGTCAGTAATCTAGTCATCTCTGGTGTTAGGAATTCGACCTCTGTCTTTGTCAATGATAATGAAGGTGCAGAAATGTTGTTGTTTACAGTCCCCATGGCAAATGATTCGATGATTTCTCTCCCAAACCTGTTGTTGTGCCCACCCAGTATTCTAGTATCAGAGAAATGAGGAGTACAGTCATCGCACGTGCGGCTGTGAACAACAATTGGGTGATACGACTCATTTGAAGCCTTTGAAGCTTCCAGGTTGTGTTCTCTGAGTCGATGGTTGACGCATCTCCCAGTCTGTCCAATGTACTGACTGCCACAGCTTAGTGGAATTGAATAAACCTTTCTTTCTTCGCATTCTACGAACTTTTTAGCATGCTTTACATTGCACCCTGTGGGACTGTCGCTCCCATTAACCTTTTTACACATCTGTTTGAGGCGCATACGACAGGAAAAAACAACACTCGTGTCGAACTTGGACGCGATAGATCTTAAACGGTGCGCTGAATTGTGCATGTAGGGAATCACAGCGAAACGACCTTTCTTTTTGGAAACAGCTTGCGGAAGTTGTGGATTGATGATGAACCTCTCAAGGGTGGAACGAAGTAGGTCTGCAGGAAAGCCTGCTTTTTCTAACCTCTGCTGCTGCAACTTGAGGCTACTTTCGGAGAAATGCGTGCACGACTTGGAGAAAGAGGACTTGAAAAGTGACCTTACTATGCCATGCTTAACTGACTTGGAGTGAGCACTGGTGAAGGGGAGGACGGGCTTCTCCGACCTCTGCTGGAAGGCCCAACAAACACCTGAGGAATGAGGATGTAATCGTAAATCCAGGAATTGTAATCCTTCCACTGAAGGATTTTCCCGGGTAAAAGTTAGTCCCGCCGCACAGTCTTTGAAAACTTCAAAGATGCTGTCAGCGGACACAGCGTCTGGATAAATGACCAAGTAATCATCAACATACCTAAAAACTAGGCAACCCTGGAAGGACTTTTTCAACTGATCGTTGATAGCCCTGTCAACAAAAAGGAGAAATATTTCACTAAGGACAGGTGCAAGGCAAGAGCCTATACAAACTCCTTCTTTTGTCTGTAAATATTTCCTTCGTATTCTACTAAAGTGGACTGCAAGTAAATATGTATCAGGTCGATGAAGCCCTCAACCGAAACACCGGAGGAATTTTGAAAGTCGCAAATTCCGTCTTCATGGATTGCATTAGTCACAGAATCTAAGATGAGTTTTGGATCTAGGCTGTAATACATATCCTCAATGTCGAAAGACATAACCGAGTGCGGAATAGAACAAAAATGAAGCGAATTGAAGCGGGGGATTAATTCAAGGGAGTTTTGGACTCTGAAAGGCTGAGGGAGGATGATATTAGACAAATGTTTTTGTAGATAACGACCCAGAGGCTTTTGCCAACACCCAATTTCTGAAATTATGCTCCTGAAGGGAACTCCATACTTGTGAGTCTTTGCAGTAAAGAACACAGACAAATACTGTTTAGCAGGACTACCAATGACGTTCTTAAGAGAGGTCAGGTTCAAGGAGGAACAAAGTTCCTTTGCCCTCGAGCGCAGTCTACCCGAAGGCCTAGTTTTTAAGGGCTCAAAATTCTTTGACAAGGCATCAAGAACCTTATCATTAAAAGCACTTTCCTCCAAAATTACAAACACACCCGTTTTGTCCGATTCAAGTCGTTTTCAACTGTAACTGCCAACGTTTTTCGAGCCATGTTTCGTCCATACCCCAACTGCGTTTCTTCGGTCTTCAATCCGGTGTCCTTTCTGGAAGCTGCCATCTTCATTTCAAAGATGACCCAACTTCGCCTCCGACTGCGTTCGCTGGGCCTCTACCTTCGCAAGGATTTGCCTCATCCCTGTGTCGAGCTGGCATTTGGGTTCCGCTGCAACAACTGGGCTTCATGCTACCGAGTAATGCAGATTACGAGAAAAGTAATTTCTCATGAACTTCACGTGATGGAAAGAATGCTTCCCTTCCAAATGGAAAAACTATTCGGGCGAGGATTCAGCACCCGAATTGAGTACAAGTTCCTCATGGATGCTGCTGCCAGTCTTCTTCAAGCATCGTGGAAATAAACTGCTCAAGGAAGTCAACACCTCGTGTCTACAGGTAAAGACCACCAAGTTTGAACCTCCCGTGATGCTTTCTACGAAAGAACTCTCCGCTGCCACAATGGATCTGCTGTCGAGAGGACCAAAGTTTGCTCCAGATCTTCCTTCGTTGAAGGTGGACCAGCTGGCCTCTGTGCATCAAGTCGCGTCGTCTATACCTGAACATCAACGGCAAGACTTTCTGGGCTCGGCAGTACGTGCAGTGTGTCACCATCCACCTCCTCGGCCAAGCAGGCTTCCACTACGTGCGGCTGTGCAAGAACTTCGCCAAGAACACCTAAAATTACTTGAATCGGACAAAACGGGTGTGTTTGTAATTTTGGAGGAAAGTGCTTTTAATGATAAGGTTCTTGATGCCTTGTCAAAGAATTTTGAGCCCTTAAAAACTAGGCCTTTGGGTAGACTGCGCTCGAGGGCAAAGGAACTTTGTTCCTCCTTGAACCTGACCTCTCTTAAGAACGTCATTGGTAGTCCTGCTAAACAGTATTTGTCTGTGTTCTTTACTGCAAAGACTCACAAGTATGGAGTTCCCTTCAGGAGCATAATTTCAGAAATTGGGTGTTGGCAAAAGCCTCTGGGTCGTTATCTACAAAAACATTTGTCTAATATCATCCTCCCTCAGCCTTTCAGAGTCCAAAACTCCCTTGAATTAATCCCCCGCTTCAATTCGCTTCATTTTTGTTCTATTCCGCACTCGGTTATGTCTTTCGACATTGAGGATATGTATTACAGCCTAGATCCAAAACTCATCTTAGATTCTGTGACTAATGCAATCCATGAAGACGGAATTTGCGACTTTCAAAATTCCTCCGGTGTTTCGGTTGAGGGCTTCATCGACCTGATACATATTTACTTGCAGTCCACTTTAGTAGAATACGAAGGAAATATTTACAGACAAAAGAAGGGAGTTTGTATAGGCTCTTGCCTTGCACCTGTCCTTAGTGAAATATTTCTCCTTTTTGTTGACAGGGCTATCAACGATCAGTTGAAAAAGTCCTTCCAGGGTTGCCTAGTTTTTAGGTATGTTGACGATTACTTGGTCATTTATCCAGACGCTGTGTCCGCTGACAGCATCTTTGAAGTTTTCAAAGACTGTGCGGCGGGACTAACTTTTACCCGGGAAAATCCTTCAGTGGAAGGATTACAATTCCTGGATTTACGATTACATCCTCATTCCTCAGGTGTTTGTTGGGCCTTCCAGCAGAGGTCGGAGAAGCCCGTCCTCCCCTTCACCAGTGCTCACTCCAAGTCAGTTAAGCATGGCATAGTAAGGTCACTTTTCAAGTCCTCTTTCTCCAAGTCGTGCACGCATTTCTCCGAAAGTAGCCTCAAGTTGCAGCAGCAGAGGTTAGAAAAAGCAGGCTTTCCTGCAGACCTACTTCGTTCCACCCTTGAGAGGTTCATCATCAATCCACAACTTCCGCAAGCTGTTTCCAAAAAGAAAGGTCGTTTCGCTGTGATTCCCTACATGCACAATTCAGCGCACCGTTTAAGATCTATCGCGTCCAAGTTCGACACGAGTGTTGTTTTTTCCTGTCGTATGCGCCTCAAACAGATGTGTAAAAAGGTTAATGGGAGCGACAGTCCCACAGGGTGCAATGTAAAGCATGCTAAAAAGTTCGTAGAATGCGAAGAAAGAAAGGTTTATTCAATTCCACTAAGCTGTGGCAGTCAGTACATTGGACAGACTGGGAGATGCGTCAACCATCGACTCAGAGAACACAACCTGGAAGCTTCAAAGGCTTCAAATGAGTCGTATCACCCAATTGTTGTTCACAGCCGCACGTGCGATGACTGTACTCCTCATTTCTCTGATACTAGAATACTGGGTGGGCACAACAACAGGTTTGGGAGAGAAATCATCGAATCATTTGCCATGGGGACTGTAAACAACAACATTTCTGCACCTTCATTATCATTGACAAAGACAGAGGTCGAATTCCTAACACCAGAGATGACTAGATTACTGACACCTCGTCGTGACGCTACAGCTTTTTAAACTTTTATACTTATAGTACATTTCCCTTTTGGGACTGTAAACAACAATAATTCTGCACCTTCATCATCACTGACAATGACAAAGGTCGAATTCTAAGTAATCAGATATAAATAGATTAGTGATACCTCGTCGTGACGCCAGCGCTTTTCAAACTTTTATATTTAGTGTATTCCCTTTCCTTTATAACTATTATCTCCTTTCCCTCTTTGAGAACCTTGAGACCTTTGGAGGCGGTTTTTCGTTGTGCCATCATAGAGAAATATAGTACTACGTAAAGAGCGGACACTTCCACAGGCCCCAGCGGCCCAATTCAGCGTCAGCGAGCGCACCCAGCGGCCAGTATAGTCCCTAGTTAAGTGTTGAATGGATGGATACACGCTGTAACCGCTGGCAAGATGAATGAATGGATTTAAGGCGAGTTCTGGCGGTATTTTTGTATCGGGTAGTAGCATGCGCCCTCTAGTTTAACGAGTCAGTGTTATTGTAACTAGCATGGTTTTTTGTTAAAAATATAATTGCTTTTTTCAGCATACCTTAATTGTACTGCAGAAGACAAGTCATCTAGCGCTACATATAATTCAAACTGACCGCAGACCGAAAAGGATATTTTTACATTTGTGCTAACTCTCTTGAAGGGACGACATGGGACGACAGCAGGGTTTGACACACAAAAGTATTTATTTTGTAACTATGACAAGCAATACACACTTCAATTCTGACGACAAGGAGGGATGTATGTTATTCATATATTACAAAAATAAGAATACACATGCAAAATGTATGAATAACGCGTCAACAGTTGTACACTGGAAAAAAGTACTGTATTACAGCGATACGATACTTACAGCGACAAATGCAATATGATGGAGGGCATTTAAAAAATTACCGTCCAAGTTCGATGAAAGGCGCTTGCACATATGACCATGTGCTGAAAGACGCTTGCATACATATGACTGGCCCAGTGGCTTCTAAATTCAGTGACCGAATGCAAATGTCCGTCAATAAAGAAACTACCGTCAGAATACTTCTTACGGATACCGTATGTCATGGCCGCAATGGAAGAATGACTAGAAACCCGCACGAGACAATAAGCCGCGGAACCAACTCAACCCGGACAACGAGGCAAGAGACACAGACCAAGCAGCCGAAGTATCCGCCCTCCGTCGAGTCCACGACTCCGAAGCCAACCGTCGCGCCGCAGCCATAGCCACAGCCGTCGAAGTCGTTTTTGAAAGTTTTCAAAGTTCGTAATAATTTTAAAAGTTTACTATATACAACGAAGTTATCTATTAATAATATATATCTGACAAATGTTCAGAATAAGTGGCACTGTTGCGCCTACTAACGGCCAGTAGAGTCCCTAACTCCTGGGCCGCGAAACGGCTTGAGTGGCCACCATGGCCACTCTTTACGTAGTACTATATTTCTCTATGGTGCCATTCTATGTTGTTGCTAAATGAAAGATGTCCTGTTCCCGTCCTCGTCCTCGCTGTTTTATACTTTCAGTTTATATCGGTTTTAAGTCTCTTGCGATCTCTTAGGACCAGCTCGGCTGCAGTGGAGCTGGTCTTAAGAGATCGCAAGAGGCTTACAAACCGGTTTGGTCTCTCTCGGTCGAACTCGGTTGCAAGAGTGTGAACGGACCATAAGAAAAAAGGGTTTAGTCCGGTGCATCGGGCGAACATGCACCCTTTTCCTGAAAGACGCACCCTGCTTTACCCAGCCAGTGTACTTGTACACCGACAATGAGCATCCTCCTCTCCCTTAAAGGGATACTACAACGAAATTTCGGTGCTTATTTTTTGGTCTATATGTGTTCAAAAGAGCAGTATCACATGGAACATACCAATATCTTGTTAAAAAAGTCTCGAAAAGGAATTTTAAAACAAATTAAACGATTAGCAAAGAGCACCTGGTGGATGTCGCTAACGCCTCGTTTGTAATGCTCGTCTAGGAACCTTGGCAGCTAGTGACGGAGGTCGTCTCGCCTCCGGCCACGACGAGAGAAGGGGGAAGGAGGAACTCCCCTCTTCCCAAGAATCCCTTTTGTGTGTCGCAGAAGTCGCTATTGTCCCCCTACAAGATTATAGAAGATTAACCCGTCACTCAAAATTCGCACAAAAGCAGCCGCTTCGGTGGCTGGAACGACTAGGCCACCCTCTCGACGTCAGCCTCGCCGTAGCTTCGCTCGTCTTGAGACGACCTACGTCACGATTGCGTTTGATGTCACGTGCTCTAAGCTGGGCCTTCTCCGAGCGCTTGCCAGAGTGGACCGTTTATAACGAAAAATACAGCCACCAGGATCAAAATACAAACGTGCGATTGTCATCTACGGATATTGTGGATCATATTCAACCTATTTTTGAACACGACGGGAATATTTCAAATTTCGTTGAAGTATCCCTTTAAAACCCTCTAGGTATATCAGTGCACACCCACGCTAGCCACGCGCCCCGATCAGCTTGTGCTTGGATTCCCTCTGGGGGTCACTTTTTGGGTTGGGCAGTTTCTTAGGAAGTATGGAGCTATGCTGTACACTCGGTATTGACAGTAGAGTGGACGCTATGCTTGTTTTAGGCCAATCGGGTCTCCGGGTAGGATCACGTGACTACAGTCTCCAAGCTAGAGATAAGGCAGAGCACGGCACCTGCCTAAAGGCCAAGGCCACGGATAGTATCCACTGCACTATTAACTTTGGGTCGAACTTTCAAGAGAAAAGTGACAAATCCTTTCGTTGTGTTCATTGTTGGGTTGCCCCTGAAGATAAGCCTTTGCGAGGGCGCCCTCTTTTGGCCTTGAAGGAGCTGCTATTTTCTTTTCTTTCTCTCCCTAAGCTGAAAACATGGAAGAAGGTGCGCAGTTGCCGGACCAATGAACAGGAGGCTTTTGTATGCCTCGACGACTCTGTCTGGGCGAGGGTAACGGCAGGAGCGTGATCGTGTGGTAAAGGCTTCACGGATGAAGGCCCGTTCACACACTTGCGTTCGGAGCGACCACTATGCTTACGAACGAATGCAACCGCTCCGACTTCAACGACAACTGTGCGCGACGTGTACACACACATGGAACCGCATGCAACCAAACGAATCAACAGCCAATGAGAAACGAGCTTCAGCTCTTGCTCCTAGCCAATAGTAAGCAATCCAGCTACGCCTACAAACATGGCGGACGGTTTCCAGCCCGACGCGAAATCCTCACCGGAACAGCCGGAGGTATCCGCTACGGCGTACAGTCACGAAGATCTGCTGTGTGCCTACAATAGCTATGTAAAGGCTGGTTCAGACATCTGAAACGAACCCGTTATTCACGACTGCGTCCGTTATGACCAGAGCGGCCGCTCTGCGCCGCGCGTACACTCCTGCAACCACTGCCACAAGCGCAGCGGGTCGGCAGCACGGCCGCCACTTCTCCGCCGCCGTCAGCTGTTTCAGCGGTGCCTCTAAAAAGAAGGGGACGCGCTGCCACTCACAGAGACAGACCGTCTTCTATGACCTTAAACTCTATTTCTTTTTTGTTCAGGATACGCTTGCAGGGTAGTGCATTAAAAAAAAAGAAAAAGATGCAGTACGCCGTCTTGCAGAATCACGACTTTAATACACGACTTTGCCAACAGTACAAATCTCGCCACACGCCTTTTCTACGATCAAAAAAGCCGATGTAATTTTAGCAGCGATACAGCAACGTAGAAATATAATTTCGTGATCAGATAGACGTTGCGAGCGTTCAGGATTGCTAACACTAATCACCTTTCTCGGGTGATGAAAACGCGACAAAATTCGCATTTTGTATACGGTACGCACCAGAAATACCTTGAACTTGAGCACACGCATGGAATGCGCCAAAAAAGAAATCCGGGCGATGTTCGAGGACACGAATGCTAAGAAAGCACCACTGTAGTCAAAATAAACAAACACGACGGCATGGGCGTTCCTGCTGTCTTGAGAGTGCCGCCACGAGATCACCGCACGAGTAGGTGGATCTTCCCTTCTAGTGCGTGCTGGGTTATCATAGCGACACACGACGAGAATTCACAGTCAAGGATAGCGCTTTTACGGGGAACGATGAGAAGTTTCCACCACGCCGTCCACGTCGACGATCACCACCGACGCCATGTTTGCGGACTGAAGGAGCTTGGCACGACCGGCATGCAACGCGCGCGACCGAGCTCTCCTCGACCTGTGATTGGCCTGTCGCTCCCGTCGTTCCCGAACGTAAGAAAAAGTTCAGCTCGGCTCAACTCCTTGCGTTGCGAACGAACACGAACGAAACGACCGTTTGGCGCTCCGTTGCCATGGCAACTCGTCGTTCCAACCGGTTGCGTTCGTTCGTAAGCGTAGTGGTCGCTCCGAACGCTACTGTGTGAACGGGCCTTGACGGTAGTAGCTTTTTTTACCTCGGCATGTCTGCTTCTCGGCCTAGTTTCTTGTGTGCTGTGCTGCGACCAGCGGGGCTGCCGTAGATTTCGTCCGCGACAACGTATTCGAGTGTACCAAGATTTCCAGTGTTTGAAAAGTCCTACGCGTACATCGTCAACCAGTGATTTCTTCAAAAAAGCCCAAGGAATTCATGTGATGCGTTTAGTCTTCGGTTCGGCAAATTACTGCTTCTGCCACACCGTGCTGAATATTCACGGACCCCTTTCCTTTCGTTTTTGTGTTGTGCTGCAGTGCCCGTGTCGACATGTATTTCGGATTACATATTTCGAGTCCGGCATACCTACTCCTTTGCAACAGTTGACCGTTCCGTTCCGGATTACCTCTAGAATTAGGCAGTGTCTATTTTCTAGCAGCCGGGAGAATAAGTTCCCCGAAATTTTATCGGCAGTCGCCTGCCATTATCTGACTACAATCATGTGACAACAGCATGTAGAATACTGACTTTCTTAT
The DNA here is from genome assembly GCA_037355805.1 of Ixodes ricinus. Taxonomy (NCBI): domain Eukaryota; kingdom Metazoa; phylum Arthropoda; class Arachnida; order Ixodida; family Ixodidae; genus Ixodes; species Ixodes ricinus. The sequence goes on along the minus strand of JAZHYW010008842.1, from coordinate 18,303 downwards.
TCACCTGGCGTTCTGTGAAAACACGTTTTCGTTGATACACGTTCTGTAGACACGTTTCATCGACAATTACGTTTCATCGTCACTCGTTACGCGAAATGCACGTTGTAGGGACATTTTGTAGCGCGTTTATCTCTGAGGCGCGTGCTCACCGACTCAGCCCACCCGTTCACGCCGCTTCGTGGCGACAGTCTGCGGCGGCTCATTACGAAAATGTTAACCAACCTGTCCCCCTCGCCCGTACACGACACTTCGCCGGTACAGCTGTTGATGAAACGTCGTTCGTTGAATGAATGGCGACTGTCAGTGGAATTTCGTGGATATATTTCTGCCGGCTGCTTGGAGAATAGGCACTACCTAAGACTCACTTCCGTTTCTTGTTTGCTTTGTAATCTTCTCAGTTGTGTAACAGCTTCTTCGTACCTCTTCACATATCACGGATTGCTTGCGAGTTTGTACTTGTTTACGGAATAGGCTATCTAATAAACTTCTATGAGATTTGAAAACAATCCCGTGTGTCCGTTTATCTGCCTTTTTGTAATCACCGGGGCGCATACATTTTTTAAGGGTTTCCTTGATGCCTTAAGTAGGTTTATGAAGTTAGTTATGAAGCGGGTGCATAAAGTGGTGTGACCATGCATTTTTGAATAGGGTGCATCTGTGTTCTCTTCGAATTCAGTGGGTGTAGAAAGAGGTGTAACAGTACACTACTGAGCGGGGTGCATCTGTGTTCCCTTTGAGTGAGGCGTGTTTATGAAGTGGTGCAATGGTACACCTTCGAATGGGGTGCATCTGTGTTCCCTTTCACTTAATTGGGTGTAGAAAGAGGTGTAGCCGTACACCATTGAATGGGGTGCACCTGTGTTCCCTTCGTGGGAGATTTCTGTAGAAAAAGGTGTACATGTGCACCACACCAACGGGTGTACACGTACTCCCATATCTGGGGTGTGCAAGTGTTCCCCCAAAGGGTGTAGTATATGTGACAATCACTTACACCCCCTATGGGTGTACCCAATGACGCCCTTTTTTTAGAGTGTACCAAGCTTTCCAAATGGCAGCGCTGCACTTTATATCCAAAAAGCTATCCCTCACCACATCGTGGATGTCTCTGACCTCTGCACAGTTAACCGGGACCTCGTTGAGGTGCGTGCCGAGATCGCCGGCCGGCGTCTCACTTTTATCTCAATTTATGTCCGCCCAGGAGAGGGCGCTGCGGAGGTCGCCGGCTTAGTGGATTCCCTGCGCACCAGAGTCACCGATCCGGTTGTGATCTGTGGGGACTGGAACGCTCATCATGCTCTATGGGGTGACACCAGAGAAGACGCAAGGGGCAGGATGCTGGCAGATCAGTTTGCGGAACACAACCTTGTTGTGGCCAACAACGGTTCCCCGACTTTCTTCCGGCCTCCCTGCACTTTCAGTGCCATCGACGTCACAGCCCATTCACTGGAGATCCCACTGTCATGGCGGGTTGCAGCCGACACCATGGGCAGTGATCACTTCCCAGTCTTCATTGACATCATAGGCCTACAACGTCCTGGGGTCCACGAGGTCTCAGTCATTCACTGGGACCGGTTCCGAGACAACCTAGGGCAATCCACACGGCCCCTCCTGGAGGCCATCAGCGACCCGGCGAAGAAAGTCACAATCAAGGCGACTGTGCCAACATCCTTCCCTGCACCCGACCTGACCCTCCTAAACCTTTGTGCAGAGAGACGGCGGGTCCAGCGACTTCTGCAACGTAAGGGTGGCGTGACCCTCAAGAGCCTCTTTAACAGGATTGATGCTGCCCTACGACGCTACGCCAAAAAATGCTGCAAGCGGCAGTGGGATTCGATCTGCTCTTCGGCGGATGCAACCACACCAGACCGTTGTGTCTAGGCTCATGGACAGTCTGTCTGGGAAAAGAAGGTTCAGCCTCCCTTTCGCTTTTCTGACCCTATGCACGGGAAAGTTACTAACGTCCCTGGCCGAAGACTTTGCCAATCTATATGCCGCTGCCGTTTCCCAGCCAAACCCGCGCTGCCATGCGGCCAAAACACCTTTCTGCATGGATGCCCCTTTCACGGAATCTGAACTCAGATCTGCCCTGAGAGCCTTCAAGCGACGAGGGGCACCGGGACCATGACGCAAATGTTACAGAATCTGCCAGATTCACGTTTCCAGGAACTTCTATCGTCGTTCAATAATATCTGGGCCTCATCTGATTTTCCAGCGGTTTGGCGACTGGCATGGGTGGTCCCCGTACTCAAGAGCGGATCCTGTGCGCACATTTGGAGCTTGTCGCGTGAATTATTTTTGCCGGACGCTGACCTGAGTCGGTCACGGCGCTCTCATGGCACTCCGAAGAGGAACATTTTCTTCCCGTTTTGCCTGTAGCGATCACTGTTCGTTTGTTCTGAGTGGCAGCGCAAGCTGGCGACCTCGATCTGCTTCTCGCATCCATAAAAGACTTTACTTTCAAGGATATATATTTTCTGCGGCTACTGTTCTTGCTAAAACAGCTGTGGTTGCGAAGTGTCTGACGGCGTACACTGCATGCCACAAGTGACAGGACTGAATTCCACGCACAACTGAAACAGAGTCTCAATCCTTTGCTTTCATGTCCCTTAACGCTTTGACGTCAGCTTTCGGAAGGTGAATTAGTTTCACGTTCGGCAGTTTAGTGTTCAGTGGGGCGAAACTCTCCGATGCCGACTTCATCACCAACTTGGTGGGCCGTCGGAGGCTGTACAACGTTGTCTGGTGCTTGACACGACCCCCGATTCAATCACAGACACTCTTGTCATGTCAAGTTTAGGAAGAAATACGTCTCGCTGACGTGTATTTGTGGCTCTGCAGCTCGTGCAGTTGGTACTTGTTCTTAAAGTGGCTTGCTGCACCATCATTTACGTAGGTCACATGTGCATACCCAAATGGATTTCACGATTCTCCAAACCGTTGTCTTATAAATTAGGTTACAGACAATCGTTCCAAACTCCGTTATAAAATAACAAGGACGGGAGGGTTCAGGTTAACAGGTTACATGATGTAATAATGACTTTTACCTGAACCGAATGGTTTGGTTCATCAAACTCACAGCGTTCACTTTGGCCTTTTTTAGATGTGCGTGTTCAATTAATGTATTAAAATACGCTTGACAGTTTATGCGATTATTGATTGACCGTTATTTTCTGTTGCCTTAATTGTGAACATCTTTTAATAAGCATATTAGACATGAAGTAATTCCTACGCTTGGTATGCATCACTTTGGCAGCTTTAAACACAATGTAAGTAAAACAGCGGAGAACGACAAAGACTATAATAAAGGAACAAACAGGCGGAAACAAGACGCGCAATGCAGCGCCTGTCCCGTATTGTTTGTTCATTCCTTCTAGTCTTTGTCGTTCTGCGCTGTTTTACCTACATTATGTTTAGCCTGCACCAACTAGCCTAGCTTTCAACTTGGGTATTGATAGCCTGAACTTACTCGCATGTTCCTAAATAATTAACTTGGCACTCGCTTTACAAAAATAAATTTGCGCTTTGTGTACTTTCTATAGCTGTTTTCCCTCATGTTGTATAGCCGCGTTGCGCTGTTTTCATGTTAAATTTTTCTTGTAGCAATTTTACATCACTATCGGATTTTTGGCTGCGACTCACCAGGGAATGTGGTTTCTAAACATTTGAAGCCACACACAACAAACACGCAGTGTTCCAATGTGTGTCCATTTAAGCAAATAAAGAAACGCATAAAAAAGTTAGAATCCCAAATGGATGCGGTATTTTTGTCCCAGAATGGGAAAGTATGAGGGACATGAAAATTGCTCAAGCTTTCTTGAAGCTGTAAATTTATGCACTTCAAAGCCTTCGGATCTTAAAGTGTTCCAGAGTTTATATTTGCACCGCTCGAAGGGCTGCAGAATAGATATTTTGGTGCTCAAGAAATTGCTCAGGATCATATATAAGGATTGTGGTAACCTTGCCTTCTTAACCTTGTCGCCGCCAAACACCACTTCTTTCAATATTCTTGCAGCTCTTGGATATGCAAAATGGACAAGTATCTTATCAAAAAGTTGAGGCTCCAATCTACGCTCTGAAGGTCAGCGAAGCTGCAGTATCAACTGCAACGACGTTTTTTTATATGTGAAAGACTTCGTACGCTACCGTTACCGCGGCAACTTATGCAACCGCAATCTGAGGAACGTATACGTGGAGCGCTACCTGCTTATCATCGTTCGCGCGTGCCTTATCATCTATGATGTGGTTTGGACAATTGTTCTGTGGTTTTCCTATTGAAACAAGTGTCAAAACCACACGATAGATGATAAGGCGCGCGCGAAGAATGATAAGGCACACGCGATGTTTTATTTTGTCGACTACTGTTTTGTCATCGGACACGAAAAACCCGACCAACGAGTCATATACAGCTTTGAATGTAAAAAAAAAAACACTTGAAGCGCCCAGAAATCCTCGTGGCCTGTGCGATCTAGCCCATGGCGTTCCACCTCATGACGGCGGAATCTCTATGCCCTTTGTGGACACTTTGCATATCATCAACAATGCTACTGCTGACACGCCCAGGTCTTCGACTTGGTCGGCGCCGACTGTAGGAAACGTCCTGGAGACAGCCTCAGAGAATAGGCAAGCCACAACTGGAAAACCAAGCACTTGTGGGCGTCCTGAACGATCGGTTGGTTTGCTCTTTATGTTTATACAGCCTTGATGGGGAGATGCGTTTCAACGGGTGATCGGTCTCTTAGCTGTAGATGAGAAATTTAGCCAGTGCGGTACAACCGCTAACCTGGGTTTTTTAACGTGCATCACGCAGTAGTGATCACACGAACGCGTGCCGGTACGAAACTCATCCAGATCGAAACGGGCGGGGGCGGTGGGGAATCGAACCCAGGAGGTTCCCAGCGCAGGCTTTCGCTCCACGCTCCGAGCTGAGACGCGTTAGCCCACTCGGCCACTTCCTCCCCTAAAGCCCGGCCAAAAAATTGGTTTGCTCTTTATGTTTATACAGCCTTGATGGGGAGATGCGCCTCAACGGGTAATCGGTCTCTTAGCTGTAGATGAGAAATTTAGCCAGTGCGGTACAACCGCTAACCTGGGGTTTTTAACGTGCATCACGCAGTAGTGATCACAAGAACGCGTGCCGGTACGAAACTCATCCAGATCGAAACGGGCGGGGGCGGTGGGGAATCGAACCCAGGAGGTTCCCAGCGCAAGCTTTCGCTCCACGCTCCGAGCTGAGACGCGTTAGCCCACTCGGCCACTTCCTCCCCTAGCCCGGCCACAGGCGGTGGCCGGCTTATGTAGCCTGCGGGAAATGAACGCGCCCGGGGAGGCCGGTAGAAGGTCACTCGAAAACGGGACGCGTCCATAATCACTCCCAAGGGTGTGCCGATGGCGCATTCAGACAAAATGGGCAGGGGAGAACAGGCCGCTTCGGGAATTCGGCCTCATGGTTCCTCGTATCCGGGAGGCCGACGCCTTTGGTGACGACGGCTCCCACGGCCTGCTTGAAGCTAGGCCTGGATGGGGATAGAGGGAACCCCATGGTTCCCACACTGGACATGGCAAAGCTACGTGTAACGAGCCTTGTCACATTTCAAGATGTGATAGACCTTCCATCGAAAAAACAAACAAACAAACAGACAAACAAAAACAGGTGAATCCTTGAGTGTGCTCCTTTAAGAAGTTGTCAAGCTTCTACAAATTGCAAAATGGCGATTCCTGTGACTTCTTGTTCGTCAAAAATATCGTTTTCCGTGTCTCCGGGGATTTTAAACTTATTTTCACTCAACAATGAGATAGGCCAGTCTTAATGATACCGCCTTTCTCCACTGCCACAAACAGCTCGCTTGACAAGTGGTTCTAGATCTTGTGGCTAACGAGTTCGTTCATCGAACGGTAGTTAAAGAGAACATGTTTCATATTAAAATCAAAGACCACCCTTCGCAGGAATACGCTCCAATATAACTCCCGTCCCTGAAAAGCTTGTTATTTTTCTCAGTCATATGTATCTATATTTTGTTTTTGCTTTTATCTATTTGTATAGAATGACCGGCTTATCGTGGAACTATAAAAATATTATTATTTCTATGTTTTGAGAGTGTAATACAAACCACTGTGGAAGTTTCTTATGCTCTTGCAATCGTAGCAGGCAATAAGAGAACTGGTGCCCGCGACCCAATAACTCGGGGGGGGGTTTTAACATTTAAATATGAAGCATACCGTATTGTTCTTTGCGTTTTTCTCATAACATTATATGACATATTAATTGGAAGAATTTTAATTTTAACTTGCATACTTCCATGAAAGGCTGACATACCCTGTAGCCTTTGTGCACGTGTTGTCATTGCTAGAATATGGTCGTTGGGTTTTGTTTTTCTCACTTGCTTCCTTCGTAAAAAAACACGTTAAAGAAATGTAAGAAAAAAAAAATCACACACACACACACACCAAAAATTAGCAGCGTACGAAGAAATGCGTGAGCAGATATGCCAAGGCTTGAAACTTTAGTTTCCGTGAATTGTAAGCGTTTTGTAAGCGCTACATTGAGAATCGTTTAACGTGTACCTTTTGTCTATCCGTTCATTATAAATGCAGCATTCGTGAATGAAAATATTGAACGCTTTTTCTTACAGCAGAATTATTTGCTCCTGGGTACCATTTTCAAAATGAACACTTTTAGGGTGCCTGCGTATCAACTTGTGGGGCGAAAAAAGCTGAGTAACTGGGCTGTAGGACGCCCGCGCGGCGTCTCATATTTGTGTAAAAAAGCCACTACGCACGCGCAAAAAACGAAAAGAAAAAAACTTTTGCTTTTTGTATTTGCAGTATTTTTGTATAAATGTGACTCTGTTGGATGCGTCGAGCCACTAAAGTCTCCGGGTCATTCTTTTGTGGAGCGTTTTATTTGGGGACAAGCGACACTTGTTCAGCCATATGAAGTGCGGCGATTCGCTTCTGTCCGTTTTGCTTTGCCCGGTGGAAGGAATACATCCCTCCGCCACGCCCGCTTGTGTCCTTCACGGAGGAGTAGAGCATGCTCGTCACGTGTATCCGGACAGTCACCCACACACACTGTGTTGCACAGGCAACAGATGCACAGGCAACACGTACACCATTGGCAGGTGGCGTGTGACGTCAGGTCTGACGAGCACCGAGGTTACCGAAAGGCAGAGGAAGCGAGGAGGAAAGCCGTGGCGTTTGCCTGGTGGTGTCCAAAGAGAAAATTTACTACCGGACTTCAACTTCCGCTTCATATGGCCGAGAAGTGTCGCCTCACGATTTCTGAAGTATCCTGTTTGGACACCCCTTTACGCGGAGAACCCAGGAAAAAAATAATAAAAAAAGACCTCCCCCCTTCGTCTTTTCCCTCTTCAAACCACATTCCAGTTTCCTAGAGAATAGAACCTCTACGCCGGTGCACCGTAATTAGGTTCGAATGAAATGCAAACACCTGCGCGCGTGGCCGCCAACTTGTGCGGCGCTACGCTGGAGGCCTCCGCAGAAGCTGATAAAACTGAGGGGCGGAGAGGAGGCTGCTGCGAGAGTGTGCGTCCTACTCCGATGTGTCGGTGCCTCGCCCAGCACAAGCCAATCTTCGACGCTGCGTCAGTAGTGTACCGGAGTTTCCTTCACTGTTCCCATTTCATTGGAACCCGATAGTAGACTAACTGTACGCATAGCGCGCCGTTAGCGTTGGCGACAGGAATTTCAGGTAAGCGCTGTGGATAGCCGCCTTAAATAACTTACATCAGTTACAACTTACAATGCAGTCTAGCTGTACAAGTGTAATCATTGCTCCGTGGTTCACGTTAAAGACCCCAGAGTTAGAGTCATACCGCACTGGTCAAATATATCATCTTGAGATGAGTCACTATCATTGTCTAAATATCCACAAATAGCAATATAATTCACACGACAAGGGCGGTCTGTGCAGTGCGCTCTTGTGCGCCGAGAGAATTGAGGGGAGAGGAGGAGATGAGAGTGCGCAGGCACGTCAGAACGCCGAGCTCTGATTGGAACGATTAGTGGGTAGACCCGGAGCCGTGTATGAAGAGAGTTTGGTCAATGGGAGGAGCGGGCAGAGTCAAGGGTGTGCACGAGGTGCAGATAGAAGGCTTGACAAGTTGACATGCTTTTCTGGCTAACCAGAGGCGAAAAGAAGCTCCTATAGCGTTGGTAGCGAGAAACAATTTTAATAAGTGCGTAAAGAGTTAAATGGAGTAACTCTTTCTGGCGGAAAATGTAGTCACGTGATGTTTTGATTATGATCATGCTAAACAATGTAAGAATTGAATGTGCCGCTCGATCTCTGTCTTGCTCGTACGGAGTCTGACCGTTCGGACGTGGCTCAGACGCCATATTCCTGGCCCACGGCGCCTGGCGTACACTTACCCACGGCCCCATGGCGCCTGGCGTACGCCAGGCACCTGGCGCCGGGCGTAAGTGCGTCGGAGAGTTTCTCCGACGCACTTATTAATTTTGTTTCTCGCTACCACCGCCAGAGTATTATTCGCGGCTTCTGGCTGGCCGCGTTCGAGCCTGTGAAGACACCCTGGAACAAGCCCAGCCCGCTTTCGGCCATTGGCGTGTCCCCATCTGCCTCCTACACTTCCCAATGAATGGCCAAACTCTCTCTATACACGGCTCTGGGTATTGAGAGAGTATGGTCAATGGGAGAAGCGGGCAGAGCCAGGGCGTGCATCAGACACAGATAGAGGGCAAGCCAAAAATATCCCCCAGCGCTCGTAGCGAGAAACAGTTTTAATAAGAGCGTGAGGCTTAAATGTAGTAACTCTTCATGGTTGAAAATATGGTGCGCGTGATGTTTCGATTATGATCATTCAAAAAGATGGCAGAAACAAATGTGCCGCTCCAACTCTGTTTCGCTCGGACAAAGTTTGACCAGCTGAACAAGGGAAGGAAGATGACAGGAGAAAAGAATGGCGAACCGACCGCTGGACTACCAACTGTTTTTTATTAAATCTTCCTCTTCTTCTATTAATTTATATCCAATCCTCCTTTTTCTTTTTCTTTCCCATTCGTACTGGTCAAGGAGGTTAAAATTAACATAGGGTGTGCTCAGGTAACAAGAAAGGTAACTTACTAAGGGGCAAAGCTGAGCTAGTTGGTTCTGATACATCTTGGGTGAAACCAGCTGAACAAGGGAAGGAAGATGACAGGAGAAAAGAATGGCGAACCGACCGCTGGACTACCAACTGTTTTTTATTAAATCTTCCTCTTCTTCTATTAATTTATATCCAATCCTCCTTTTTCTTTTTCTTTCCCATTCGTACTGGTCAAGGAGGTTAAAATTAACATAGGGTGTGCTCAGGTAACAAGAAAGGTAACTTACTAAGGGGCAAAGCTGAGCTAGTTGGTTCTGATACATCTTGGGTGAAACCAGCTGAACAAGGGAAGGAAGATGACAGGAGAAAAGAATGGCGAACCGACCGCTGGACTACCAACTGTTTTTTATTAAATCTTCCTCTTCTTCTATTAATTTATATCCAATCCTCCTTTTTCTTTTTCTTTCCCATTCGTACTGGTCAAGGAGGTTAAAATTAACATAGGGTGTGCTCAGGTAACAAGAAAGGTAACTTACTAAGGGGCAAAGCTGAGCTAGTTGGTTCTGATACATCTTGGGTGAAACCAGCTGAACAAGGGAAGGAAGATGACAGGAGAAAAGAATGGCGAACCGACCGCTGGACTACCAACTGTTTTTTATTAAATCTTCCTCTTCTTCTATTAATTTATATCCAATCCTCCTTTTTCTTTTTCTTTCCCATTCGTACTGGTCAAGGAGGTTAAAATTAACATAGGGTGTGCTCAGGTAACAAGAAAGGTAACTTACTAAGGGACAAAGCTGAGCTAGTTGGTTCTGATACATCTTGGGTGAAACCAGCTGAACAAGGAAGGAAGATGACAGGAGAAAAGAATGGCGAACCGACCGCTGGACTACCAACTGTTTTTTATTAAATCTTCCTCTTCTTCTATTAATTTATATCCAATCCTCCTTTTCTTTTTCTTTCCATCGTACTGGTCAAGGAGGTTAAAATTAACATAGGGTGTGCTCAGGTAACAAGAAAGGTAACTTACTAAGGGGCAAAGCTGAGCTAGTTGGTTCTGATACATCTTGGGTGAAACCAGCTGAACAAAGGAAGGAAGATGACAGGAGAAAAGAATGGCGAACCGACCGCTGGACTACCAACTGTTTTTATTTAAATCTTCCTCTTCTTCTATTAATTTATATCCAATCCTCCTTTTTCTTTCCCATTCGTACTGGTCCAAGGAGGTTAAAATTAACATAGGGTGTGCTCAGTAACAAGAAAGGTAACCTTAGTAAGTTACCTTTCTTGTTACCTTAGCACACTATGTTAATTTTAACCTCCTTGACAATACGAATGGGAAAAAGAAAAAGGAGGATTGGATATAAATTGTAGAAGAAGAGGAAGATTTAATAAAAAACAGTTAGTAATCCAGCAGTCTGTTCATTCTTTCTCCTGTCATCTTCCCTTGTTCAGCTGGTTTCACCAAAGATGTATCAGAACAACTGCTCAGCTTTTACCTAGTAAGTTGCCTTTCTTGTACCTGAGCATATAATTAATTTAACCTCCTTGACCCAATGTGAAAAGAAAAAAGGAGGATTGGATATAAATTAATAGAGGGGGGCCATTACGAAGGGGTGGAGAGAGACATGAAAGGCTACGACAAAGACAGCGCCCTGAAAGCGCCCGCATTGTTAAGCTTACATTTCGTGGCGCGTGGGACGCGAGATGGTCGGTGGATCAAAATTGGCGCGGCCGCACCGGGGAAAGCAAGAGAGCCACGTCACGCCAGCTTGGAGTTTCAATCAAGACTCGTTCTATTGACAAGAAAGAAGGTCAATAAATTCCGAGACAGCGTGCTGCTGTCTCTGTAATTATGGGTGGCGTAAAAATGTAGTACTGCGTATATTATGGTCATGTGGGTTTAGCATTTATATCACATAGCATTTTAGAAGGTTTATGAACATATGGTTATTTCCGTTATTACTTGGTGATGTAGAGCGTATCACGCCCACGTAAAGGAATGAAGCTGGAGCTTGGCGGCTCACAAGAACGGATAAACGAACATACGTCCATTCCACTGATTTTCACTTGAAGACTACTCAGTGGACGGGAAACTGGGAGCAGAATGGTTGGAAAACATTTGCAACTGCCTAACTGACGAACACCCAGTACATGGGTAACTGGCAGAAAAATGGGTGGAAAACTTCCATGGGCGAGACGTGACTTGTTTGAGCGAAAGAAAACTAAACTATGATAGTTCACTCGATGGTCACTACACGACGTATGTAAAACAAAATATCTACGGCACTTTGTCCAGAACCTCCATGCCCATAACATGAAAATTTGACATTGAATACACATGAGAAATGCAAAAATACTATTTGTTCACATCTATCCTATAAAAATACACTGCACTCTATGAAATTGCAAACTATGACATAAGTCCCAAAGTTCTTTTCAAAAGGCATCCTTGGAGTACATATCTACTAGAAAATCACGAAATTTTTCGGGAAGTCGTCTAAGCCGCGTTGGGCGTCGTGGAGAGTTTGATGGGGATACTGGTGGAGTCTGATATGTCGTCGGTGGTGTGCCTGCACCACCGTCACCTGATGTAGGAGTCGATTCTTCGGCTGCCTCTGGACTTGATTCTGGGTCCTCCGCTGACGCATGAGCCACTGAAGGCTCGGAAGGTGTGGCAACCTCTGGCCCCACGGAGTTCAGGGACTCCGCCGAGCCCGCTGCGGAGCTAGATGACGGCAGCTCGCTGCAATAGCCGAGTCCCAGTTGGGATGAACTTGATGATGCGGTGCTCACTATCGCACCGCTTGAAGGAATGGAAGGGTCAGGACCCTCTTGGACAGCGACCCTGGGGGCCTCTTGGAAAACTGCAGCCGGGGCAGCCGGCGGGACTGGTGGCTGGCTGCTGGCTTGATTGCCTGGTACGGCGGCACGGAAGGCCGCTTGGACACCGGAATCAGGAACGGCACCGGGGACTGGGGTGGCGGGAAGGCCACCGAAGACCACCGCATCTGGCACGGCACAGGGTGCCGCAGGCACAGGAATGGGAAGGCCACCGGGTACTGCCGGTACATGGGCAGCACCAGGCACCTCAGCTACATGGGCAGGACAGGAAGCATGGGCGGCAACAGGGGCCGTCGGGACAGGACCGGCAGCAGGGGCCGCAAAAACAGGACCGGCAGCAGGGGCCACATGGACAGGGACGGCAGCAGGGGCCGCATGGACAGGACTGGCAGCAGGAGCCGCATGGACAGGAACGGCAGCAGGGGCCGCATGGACAGGAACGGCAGCAGGGGCCGCAGAAACAGGAACGGCAGCAGGGGCCGCAGAAACGGGAACGGCAGCAGGGGCCGCAGAAACAGGAACGACGCTGGGGACCGCAGCACGCAAGGTTGCAGGTGCCGGACCCTCAGGCGGCACGTGGCCCAGGCTTACAGCTGGAGCCGCATTAGTTGAAGTGGGGAATATCTCATCGTCCATAAGCCACAAAGGCTGACGTTGGGGTGGTTTCAATGTGGTATGTGTCATTTTGGCTGCATTCCATATGGTTCCATCATCTAATCTATACGTGGCTGGTCCTACTTGTTCATGGATATGTTGCGGTGGAGCATATTTGTTGCGCATTTTCCCTCTAATGTTGGGTTTGAAAACCTTCACCGACTGCCCAGGAGCAAAAACAGGGTGCTTGACTGCTCGCCTGGCATCGGAATACTCTTTCATCTTCCTTTGATATTCCCTGACTCTATCAGGAAGCTCTTCCTGAATGACATGTGAAGGGACGGCGGACTCTGGGGTCCCTCGCCCTTGGAGATGCAGTCGCGTCCGGTGGGTGCGACCATGTAAAAGAAAAGCTGGCGTTTCTCCAGTCGCGGCATGGCGCGTACTCCGGTATACACCGAGATATTCTGTAATGGCTTCGGAAAGCGGACGATGTTGGACGAGAGCCAACTGAATAATAGACTTAAGAACTCGATGAAATCTCTCTACCTGCCCATTAGCTTGGGGATGATAGAGGGATGACTTCGCATGTTTGATGCCATGCATCTTCAAGAAGTCGCTGAATTCCTTAGAAATGAATTGAGGACCGTTATCTGTCGTGATCTCCTGCGGCAGACCTTCGCGGGCAAAGACAGATTTCAAGAACTTTATGACTGTAGCAGTCGTGACGTTGTGGGCTGGTGCCACTTCAGGCCACTTACTGTGGTAATCTACCAGTGTAATGAAAAACCTCTCTTGAGCAGGGGCTCGTTCAAAGGGACCTACTATATCCATACCCAGTTTTACCCATGGACGGGTGGGGAATTCGACTGGTTGAAGAGGTGCAGGAGATGCCTTTGCAGGCTTGTCTGTCGACTGACATACCGAACAGTTCTGAACTTTGGTCCTGACATGTTGATTTAGATGCGGCCACCAGTAAAGCTCCTTAATTATGCTGGTGGTGCGCGAAATACCTTGATGTGTTTCATGTGCTACATCAATGACTTGATCACGGAGAGTGGACGGAACCACTATCTTCTCTCCTTGGAACAACAATGCATCGGTAACTGAGAGCTGGTCTCTTACAACGAAATATGGTTTGAATTCAGGAGGCAACTTGTCCTCTGAGGGCCATGTGTTTGAAAGATACGTCATGACAACTGGTAATACAGGATCTTTTAGAGTTTCTTCCTTGAACTCCTTCTGTGTGAGACAGGCACAGACAATCGAAACTACCTCTTCTTCAAAAGAGGTACCTTCTTCGGTATCTGGGACCGGAAGGCGAGATAGAGCATCGGCAACTACATTATCGCTGCCTTTACGATACTTCATTGTGAAATTATAGTTGAAGAGTCTAGCAGTCCAACGACTGATGCGTCGTGGACGGACACCTGTCCCTTGAGTGGACATTAGTGTGACGAGAGCCTGATGATCTGTCTGAATTTCGAAGTGTCGACCCTTCTCCAGATAGTTAGCAGTCAGCCATCACGCGCGTGGCGCGCACAGGAGTGGAGTCGAGGCATCTTCACGCTAGGTCACCGTCTGGAATTGCGCCCGAGTCGCATTTACTGGCACCTCTAATGTCCGCTTGCTCGAATTTATCTCGTGCCCTGGCGTGCCCAGTACACCCAGCCGACAAAGCGGTCGCAGTCCATTTGGCACAGGCCTGGTCGGTGGTCATGACTGGACATAGCTAGGATGACTCTACGCAGTCCCATTGCTGCATATTCAAGGTACGGCCACCGCAGCACGCCCAGTATTGCACGGCTCACCGGTACGTCGTCAACCGACGTAGACTGGCAATTGCTGTCTGGGGATCCAAACTCAGGAAGGTGGCCTCGCTGTACCCAGCGGCCTTCATGCACCTGCGACATCGTCTCGGCAGCTTCCTCGGAAACTCGTACCTGTACCGGCAATGTCAGGTCGCAGTGCTTGAGGTCTCGGTCTGGATGATACAGCGCTGGACTTCATCGCACTGCGATCCATACGTCAGCGGGTAAAGTCTAGCGGCACGATTCTTCCACAACAGGGATGCCATCATGCTCATCGTTTTTTCCAGCCGTAACAGCCGATGAGACATGTGCTCCAGGCATGCTTCAGGTGGTCACTATTCTCAGAACATTCCAAATGGCCTGCCTCACACGAGCTTCAACGGGTGACCACAACGAAAGTACCTATTGTACTTTGATACACCAGCGCGGTCAAGTTTCATGTTCAGAGCCCTACAGATAAAGAGTACCAGTTAAGTCCACCAAGACGTCACGCGCTCAATGTTGGCAGGGACGTCCTTATTGGACAGGAGCGTGCCGCACGCTCAGACGGGACTTAGGGCATCAAACTCGCTTAGGGGTCGAAATACCTTCACCCTCGCTCAGACAGACTGGACATCAGGACGGACCCGCGGTCAGTCCTCCATAGCAACGCGCACCAGACCCGTGAAACTCCTCGTCGTCCAGAACAATACCTGCCGAGCAGAGTAGCCAAGCGCATACGGGAAAGTAATCTCGCGATCAAAAACTACTTCAAACTTCATCTCAGTTGCTGTTTCTAACAAATGCTGCGACAAAGGTGTATTGCGGTAGCAGCGTCAACTGCACCTGTATCGTCTACCAAACAACACCAAAGAAAGAAGAGGACAGAGAGCAGGCCGATGGCCTTTGCCTCCAGCCTAAGCTGTACCTTGCCGATACCCAGTAGCGCTGTCACGTCTCAGCCGGGTACCAGTGCGGCGCACTCCCTAGCTTAATGTATCCCAGCTTGTACCACCACGATACATTAGTCCGACCAGATTTCTGCCTTCACCTTGTCGTCCGCATGCACAGACCATTGGCTTGTCTCTTCTTCGAGCGACGTACGCAAGCTACGGTACCATGGAGACCGGCAATGAAGACCAGAGCATCGGCAACCACGTTACTCGCTGCCCTTACGCTACACCAGGGTGAAGTCTAGTTGACCAGATACCAGCCAGACCAACGGCTGGTGCGACGTGGACCGGACACCTGACCATAGCTGCGACATTTCAGTGTGACAGAGCTAGACCAGTCTGTACTGTCGAGATACGACCCCAGCTAGACTACCACATTGACCACCTCTCGTCACCAGCCACGCAGGATTGGCATGCGAGGGCTTCTTTCTCCCCAGGCAGTACTTCCGCTCTGCTTCGGAGAGAGCGGGAAGCTGACAGCAACAGTCTTTAGTTGCTTCCCATGCACGTCTGCTGGAGAACAGCCCCACTCTAGTCCGTAATTGTGGACGCGTCTGGTGGAGACGACAACTGGACGATTTGGATTGAACGTTGCAAGAATGGGCGCCTGTTGAAGACAGGACTTGACACTTTGGAAACTGGCCTCTACGTCGGAGGACCAAACAAAAGATGCTCCCTTGCGCAGAAGCCTTCGGAGGGTTCTACGAGAGTAGCACAGTGAGGGTCAAACTTACTGTAATATTCTACTAGACCTAGGAAGGCCTTCAACTGCGAAGGTTCCGATGGAACTGGAAAATTAAGGACAGTGTCTATCTTCGACGGAAGGGGTGCTAGACCCTCCGCAGACAGACGATGACCAAGAAATGACAGTTCAGAAACATTGAAAACGGCTTTTCTATTGAGTTTCATGCCGGCCTCTCTAATACATTTGAGGACTTGTCTGAGATTATTATCATGTTCCTTCTGGGAGGAACCATAGACAATGACATCGTCCAGATAAAACTGGACTCCTGGACAGTGTTTTAATATCTTGGACATGACCTGTTCGAAGGCCGCTGGTGCAGACGCCAGACCGAAACAAACTCGTTTGAAACGAAAAAGCCCTTCATGGGTAATGAATGCCGTTAAGTCACGACTCTTGGGGTCGAGACGGACCTGGTGATACGCAGACGCAAGGTCTAACTTAGAAAAATGAGAAGCTCCACTGAGGAGTTCAGAAGCTCGTCAATGTGCGGGAGCGGAAAAGAATCTATAACGACAGCCTGATTCGGCGCCCGCAGATCGACACACATACCGGATTCCACCGTCTTTCTTCTTAACTACTACAATGGGGGACACCCATTCCGACGCGTTTATGCGCTCGATAACGCCTTGGCGCTCGAGTTTTTGAACTTCTGCACTGACGGCATCACGCAACGTGATCGGTAAACGGCGAAGTTTAGCCTGCACCGGCGGTGACGTGGTGCCGAACAGTGATTGTTGTGAGTTTGGTTTTTGACTAACCCTAGCTCAGGTGAAAGAGATCCTCAAATTCTTCGAAACCAGAAGGTACTTCGATGCATCGCTCACCGATGAAGGTTGCAAAGATGGTCCCGACGTCGACGGATTCCTTGAAGTCTGGTCTCCGAAGACGCCTCTACTTGAGTAGTACTCGGACGACGTGGACGGCTGAGTGCCGTGAACAGTGGACAATGGTGGAGGGTGCTTGCAGGGAGCACTTGAAGGATGCGGTGGAGGACTGGGCTCCACCGTACATGGGGGCTGCGGGACTCCAGCCGACTTCTACATGTCCCGGGATGGCCGAGCGAGGGTCAGCTGCATTGACATGGAAGCACTTGGAGTGGCGCGCCCGATAAAATTAGACGCAGTCCATGCACGCGCATCTGTCCCAAGCGAGAGATCGGCCATTGCGAACGACGTAAAAAGTAATGTCGGCGGAGCGTTCTTTGAAGCCGACTTTGGTCTGGAAACATCCCACGACTGGAATCGACCCTCGGAGGTAGTGCACAAGAGTGCG
This sequence comes from Ixodes ricinus, assembly GCA_037355805.1. Taxonomy (NCBI): domain Eukaryota; kingdom Metazoa; phylum Arthropoda; class Arachnida; order Ixodida; family Ixodidae; genus Ixodes; species Ixodes ricinus. Next base: position 1,043 of record JAZHYW010008842.1, on the reverse strand, counting down.
CGGCAGTATTCTTAGCCGAATTTGCTGCTTGGAGTTGGTCTTGTTAAACATGCTCTCGGAAAGTATTGACACTTCGGAGCCAGTATCAATGAGTAGGGGTAACGTAAATCCATTCACCTGAACATCAGCGGTGAAATGGCCTGGGCGCCGGTCCGCACGTCCTTCGGGAAGGACCTTTGGGGATCCGACGGTGAAGACGTTTTATGGCGGTTGTTCCTCCTCCTCGTCGTCATCGTCGGGAAACGTCACAATTCCATGGATCGGCGTCTGGTTATGGCCAGCTCCAGGCCGCTCGTACCGGTGACCGGCGGCGCGGCCACGTCCCGGCGGAAACGCCAGGCGACGGGGGTTGAAGACTTCAGACGATAGAGGCCAACTCCGGCAAACATTTGAAAAATGGCCTGTCTTGCCACAAGAAAAACATGTCATGCCGGACGCTGGACACTCCTCGCGCGGATGGGGTCAGCGACCGCAAAACTGGCACGGTTCCGCCCCGCACCCAAGAGCGCGCGCGCCTGGAGAAGCATCTCGCAGTACTGTGCTCGTGAAAACGCGGGTGTGTCCACGCGACTCGTGGCGCGGCAAGAAGGAAACCTTGGAAGGGGAGGAGGAAACATTTGCGGGGGAGGAGGAACCTAGGAGGCCGTCCTCCATTTTGACGTTGAGCGCTCGAATTTGAACTCAATTAGCGGCCATCTTGTCCACGCCGAACGGGAACCCTTTGTATCACCTCAATGGCCTGTACCATCTCGGAACGCGGAAGACATGACGAAATTTGGCGGTACCGATCGCAATTTCGACCAGTCCGTTCGAACTGTTGTGCCAGAAACACGATACGTTCGAGGCTGGGTAGTCCAGCTCCCGCAGACTCTCGGATTTCCCGACCTTGCACCTCCGATGACAACAAACCAGTCATCAAAACTTCCGCGATGCGGGTTTCAAGCGACTCCCCAAAATCACAAAAAAGCCGAGGTGCCGTAAGGCACCAAGGTACTCAAGGACACTTTCTCCCTGCGACTGGACGCGGGCGAGGAACAACCTCC